>CM021106.1:608821067-609006175 GCA_007115665.2 Sequoiadendron giganteum
ACAACACAATTTACTATGTTTATCAAATTTCCTCAAAAGCACTTGGAAAGCAAGTTCCGGAGACATCATCTCAGCTCATTACTTCATTCCAACTCATCTTCAGACACTACAACAAAAAGATAGCTCCATGTACTCACAACACTTCCTCAATATCTCAACTATACATGCACAACTTGCAAAAATCTATTTTCCTCTTTTTCATAATTTTCTCAATATCCTCGACATCTTCATCATGCAACAACTTCCTCAACACATAGTTGACATCAATGACAAAACCGGTCAGTAGACTTCCTATTGGCATCAATGACAACACTTTCATACTTGCAGCAAGGCCAAGCATGTATTATATTTTTTAAATAATATTACAAAGCAACATGTTTATTTCACTCTTTCTTTGTCTCCAATCTTCAACACTTGTGTACCTGTGAAATCTCAACAAAATAACCAAAACATGATATCCTACTACCATTCCAAGGCTCCATTTTACAAGAATTTTGAAAGAAGGATACAACTAAGAGTTTCCAAAACAAGAGGTGAACAATCTATGGTAAAACATGGCACCCAAATATCCCTTGCAAATATTAAATGTTCCACTCAGGATTCCTTTTGAAATGTGTAAAGTTTTCCATTTTGTCATGCCAATAAAAAATTTCTCCCAACTCGAAGAAGCAAATAGTCACCTATATGAAATACCAAAATTTATCTTTCCCTTCTTTTTAAGCACCCAACTTGAGGATATGATTAATTATCCAGCACCACAAATAACTAATTATCATTGTACATGGACCCCTTCATCCCTTATGAATGTATTTACAAACAATAGATAGAATATGTTTACAAATTGTTTTTCACTAACACCCTAGGTGCTTAGAGACACATTCACAAGGATGTTGTAAGAAATTAATTAAAGGTTGATGACACTTTAATTTTAATATTGTCAAGCATTAATCTATCCATTGTACCTACACAATAGAAGTGAAAATTGAAGTGAATGTACTAGAATATTTAGAATATAATAATTGAAAGTAAATAAATAAAAATGCAAAGAGAAGTTAGCAATGTCACAAGAAAAAAGAAAATTTATTAAATATAAAGAGGAAAGTTGTGCAACCCATACCTAGAACAAGAAAAATCTTGGTGATTGCATAAGAGCTTTTCAAGGTGGTCAAGTCCCTATTTTTATCTTTTGAACTCCACAAATAGTCAAAAAAGAAGTATTAAACTATGTGTGCTTAGCCTATGTGTCTCTAGGCCTAAGGTTTATATGCATGTGTCTACATGCGCGTGCTCAGCCTAAGTGTGTCTAGACTAAGCAAAGGAAGTGTTGTGAATATGAATAACCAGTCTGTGGTTTAATGTTTTTCAAATATATAAAATGTGAAATAAAAACAATTTAAAATCCTAAGTAGGATCTAACTATTGTGAGGATGTGCAAAAAGAAAACTTGAAGATAACAGGATCTGAATACATCAATATGATGAGAATAATAGAATTAGATCTAAGAGAAATGAAATATAGAGAATGAAATATTGGATTTTAAATTCTATATTGTACTAAATCTGCAAATGGTAGTTGGAGGCAATAGTAACAGAAAGATAATAAAATAACAATGCTTTTAAATAATATCAAAAGTGTAAATGAATAACAATTGATATCCATCATGCTTAGAAGTTTTAGAAAGAAGCCTTCACTATGGACAAAGGTGGAAAGAATAAAAAATATGTTACAACCTCGAAGTAGAGTTGTAGAAAAGAGAGAATTTTTTTGGTAGAGGTTGTAGCAATCAAATCTGATTCTTATTACGTATAGAATAAGATGCTAGAAAGATAGATTTTGCATGCAAAAACCAACTGAAAAAATGTTTGAGAATCCTTACATTTGTTGTTACAAAAATGGGATTTCTCACTAGATTGGGGATTGTTGTCTTTTCCTTCTTTGTATATCTTGACTAGGACTTTGGCGATAAGGGATTTTTCATTAGCTACTCCTTTTTCTATCATTTCATTAAATGAGTGAGCAAATTGCATGCAAAGATAGAAGCCCAATTCAAAGTTTAGGTTCTCAACAAAGATAGTGATACTTATTATTTTTCAGGTAGGCACCATACAAAGTAGCTAGCAATATGTCGCCATCGTTGCAAAAACGAGGCAAAGGATTCACCGTTCTTTTATTTAGTGTTACAAAGGTCCATCATGGTGATGTCATGTTCTATGTTATAGGAAAAGTGAGTGAAAAATTTATTGGCTAGCTCAAAAATTGTTGTGATTTTCCCATGGGGAAGGTGGGTGAACCAATCAAGGGATTTTCTACCCAATATTCTAGGGAAGAGCCTTGAGAGGTAAGTGTCAAGATATAAAACCTCTTATCAAGCAATGTAGAATTCTTTTTAAGTGTTCCCTAGGATCTCCCTTTCCCTTGTACTTGTCAAATTTAGGCATTTCAAATTTTTGGGGAAATGGGATCATGGTGATGGACTTATCAAAAGGATAAGGACATAGTTCTCGGAAGATATAATATTTCTTGTGATTTCCTAGTTGAAGTCTTTTGATGGTATCCTTTATTTGGTGCACATCTTTGCGAAACTACTTGTGAAATTCAAGAGAGGTGATTGATAGTTGGATATGGGAAGTTGTGAGGATGATATGTGTTGATATTGATGAGAGGATGAAATGGGATTGGAAGATTGGAGATGTTGATAGGAAGATGAGATGGGGTTGGACGAAATTGGATTTGCAATTTGGAGATTATATGATGTGCTAGGAGGGATGGATGTTCAGACATGAGGAGAAGGGATGGAAGGTTGAGTTTGTGGGATATGTGATGAAATGTTGTGGGTGTGAGGGGGGATTTGGATATTTAAGTGGGATGTAGGATTAAGGGCTTGGGATGAAATGGGGAGATTAGATGAAGAGAGAAAGGGTGAAGGATTATGAGGATTAGAAGAAGAAAAAGGAAGATATGTAGAATTATGATGAATAAAGGTGGGTGCATAGAATGAGGTTGTTAGATGATTGGAGATGTATCAAAATCATGGGGTAATTTGGCACCTTTGTTTCCAAGCATAAGGATATATTGGTTGGGATGCTTCATGATATATCTATGCATCAAGTCCATAGCTTGGGTATCTTGGGTAGAGTCATCTAATGATGTTTGGGAGTCTTGGTCACTTGAATTGTGATCATGGATGATGTAAGATGAAAATGGGTTTTCCATAGGGATTTGGTGAACTACCTCCTCAAAGGGTGTATCATGAGATGATGAGGGGAAATCTTGAGAGGATGTAATATGCTTTCTTGCTTGAGACCTTGCGATAGGCATCCAATAGAGAGACCTAGGAATGATGGGATGAGATGAAGATGATTGGGGATAGACCTTGGATTTGGGAGGATTAAGATGATGAAATGGATGGACAGAGGATAATGATGAAATGGAGGAGACAAGACCAATAGTATCTCAGGCTAAATAGATTCTTGATTGATAATGATGGGGTTTTGCTTATACTAAACTTGGATAATCACCTAAGAAAGGTATGGATAAACGTTGAGTTACTTACCTTAGCTTGGATGATCACTTAGGAAAGGTTGGAATATGCTCACTAAGGCTTGGATAATCACCTAAGTAAGACTTTGTTGGGGATGTTGATATCAAGGATTAGGATCAAGATAGACTCTTCACAAGATTGATTTTTAAAGATGTGAAATGGATTGGGATTGGATGATGAGATAGGTCAAAGATGATAAGGATTTGATATGATATAATAGGATTGGATTGGATACGAAGATAAATGATGAAAGAAATGATGATGATAAGGATGATAAAGATAGGTTGATGACTGATAGGACCACAGTCTAGGTCCATGATGATTAGTATAACTAGGTTTTGATAATGGATGAAAATGATAGGATGAGTGCAAGGTGATGGATTTTGGATAGATATAGTACAGATGGTTGATGTTTCGAGTGAAACGATGGCTAAGGAAGGGTCTCCTAGGTTTTCTAAGGCTACAAAGGTCAATATTGTAAGCTGAGGTCTCAAGATTTTTAAATGATGATGGAATGATAGAGGTGTAGCTTTAGGCTACAGAGGCATCACTTCAAGCCACAAAGGCATAGCTTCAAGCTATAAAGGTGAAACTTTAGGTGATAAAGGTGCAACTCCACAAAGAACTATGCAAAGGCATAGAGGAATGATGTAGAAGCATAGTTTTACAATATGAGATATTTTGATGATTTTTGGCAAGAGACAATCAAACAAGAAGACAAAATAACTTATTTGACTATCAAGGTGATAAGGATAAATTTCACCAATTCAAGTTCAATGGCTTCATTGGTTTTACATGTGAAAACACGCCAAACATGATAGCATAATCTATATATAGTCAAGTAGGTGTGTTAACTTAATGTAGCCCCACCCACCAAAGGCGTAATACCTTCAAATGAATGGGTAACTAGGGTATACAAAGGTTGTGTACCACCTTTACACCCCTCACCTTAGAAGGACAAGGCCCAACCAAGCAATATGTGTCACTTCAACAAGATAAAGTATATGGTGAGTAAATTCAAACATGATATTGTACCCTACACCACACTAAGCCACAATTGATGGTCTTAAAGGCTTCTAAAACAAGGTTCTTAGTGGATCTATGAATGGTGAGCTTGTTTGTGTAGGATTTTATGGTGAACTCCTCAAACACCCCAGGATCACCTACAAAACAAAATAACTTCCACAAGAGAGAAATGGAAAAAATATCATACTCTCATTAAGGATGCAAGAATGCCAAACTCAATATGGAAAAGTACATATGAAGCCTTTCTTATATAGGCAATAAGAGAGATAGGATTAGACAAGATGACGACAAGTTTCTAAATCCTATCACATGTGACAACTAATTAACTACCTAGGAAATGATGCATAGATAAGTTCTAGATAAGACTTCTAGAAGAATCTTATATCTTAAGTAAACATAACATGTGACCTCCCCTTAAGTGCAATTTAGGAGAGAAGATTATTATGCAAAAATGCAATGATGGGTCTCAGCTACTAGGCCATGTTAGGTACCCATGTACAAATGCAAATGCAATAGCAAAGAAATCTCTCACAACCGAAGAAAAGGAGAAAACCCAATGGGACAAAACTCCTTCTCAAAAGAGAGATGAAATACAATAATGATATCCATCATAAATCCAATCAATCTCTATCCACACAAAGGATGATAAGAAATATCATACAATCCCCCCATAATGAGATAACCTGCTGCAAAGAAGCACTGGAAGAACACTTATGAAGTAACACTGGAATCCTTAATTCAGTAAGCAAAGGAAAGATAATTCTATTTGCTATAAACCATATTAGAGTCACTCAAGGACTCAGGTCAGAATCATGTTAAAGCAATCGCAGACCCGATGCCAAGGAACACTAAAACACACACTATATCGCACAACTTTGGAATCTATGATGCAATAGTCGATTGAGAAATGATCTGGAATTGAAATGAAGTGCAGAGAAAATGCAAACCTAATGCACAAAAAAAAGGAAATAGTGCATACACTGATAAATGTTCACATCTGCCTCCATGAATAAAAATGGCCTTAGATCTATGTAGATGATGGAATCGACTTTTCGACAATATAATTTTTTTTTTAAATGGACGCTATATGTTTAAGTTATGATTTTTTGGGAAAAAAAAGTTGAATTTAGCCTGCAGGAAACGGGATTTCTATCAAAAAAGTTTATTTCTGATTTGATTTCTAAACAATCTATTCATTGTGTACAAAATATCAGAAACCCAAAAATATTTTGATGTGAAAAATAAAACCCAAAAATATTTTTTTGATCCAACAAGCAAAAGATGAAAACATGAATTTTATTTAACCTTCAACTTGTAGAAAAATGACGCGTGACACTTTTTGGACAACAATTTTCTTCAAATATTTTCAATATATGCAAAATCTAAAAGATACCCAAATGAGATTTGGACCTTGGTTAGAAAACCCAGGATAGTTTTTCTTACCAATGAGTAGAAGTTGGATTTCTAAAGCAAAAATGAAAATGGCTCCAATAAAAAATGTTTTTCTTCAAACCCTTGCAGATCTAACAAAATATGTCAGATTTTGACGAAATGAAAGTCAATCTTGACTTTCTCTGACGCCTTGGATTCAATGGTGAGGCTCTCAAGACCCCAACTTGCACCCAACAAAACTTTCACACCAAGATTGGCCCCTCAAATCTGGGAAGAAGTCTACAGTACTAAAACTTTGATACCATGTAGGAGTTTATGGTGAACTTCTCAAACATCCCATGATCACCTACAAGACAAAATAACTTCTACAAGAGAGAAATGGCAGAAATATCATGCTATCATTAAGGATGCAAGAATGTTAAACTCAATATGGAAAAGTACACATGAAGCCTTGCTTATATAGGCAAGGAGAGAGATAGGATTAGACAAGATCATGGCAAGTTTCTAAATCCTATCACATGTGACAACTAACTAACTACCTAAGAAATGATGCATAGATAAGATAAGTTCTAGATAATAATTCTAGAAAAATCTTATATCCTAAGTAAACTTAACATGTAGTGAATGAATTAACTAGGTACAAGACATTTATTCACATCAATAGTTTGATAGTGCCTAAGATTAGGAGGGTCTCTCCTTCTCTCATCACCAAACGAATCTCGACAGACCAAGGGTCTTGCAGCTTGGCTCGAACGACGCTAGCTACATTTTGAGGTACAATTTTTACTCTCCCCCTTTTATATACCCCAACAAAAAATGTGGTTGAGGTCATATTTGAGGTGATCAAATCCCCAAGTAGGCCTCCTAATAAGAAAGACTATAGTAGGTGTTTTTGGTCACCCAAGATCACACAAAGCACAAGGGGAGAGCATACACACAAGCTAATAAGCCTTGGGATAACATATAGAACATAAAAAAAATGAAGATATGAGATTTCTCATCTCCACGATCACACTAAGTGCAAGGAGAGAGCATACGTCTACACATACTTCCAAGCACGACAGGCAATGTTCATTAAACCCACTAAGTTACTTTAGATGCCTAGATTAGTGGAAAATACAAGCCTTGAACCAAAAAATATGCATCAAACCATTAGTAATCTCAATGATAATGGTATTTGATAAGTGAAATAGTTGCACCATGTGTTAGTTGCTCAAAAATAAAGGTTAGATGAGGAAAATGACTCAAAAACCCTAGAAAATGCAACTTGAAACAAAAGAACAACTTTACTTGATAGAGGTGTCATTTCAAGCAATATAAGTGCAACTTTTTGAAGCAGAAGCACAACTCTATGAAACAGAGACACCACTCTGTGAAACAAAGGCACAGTTTCACAAACACCCTAAAAATGACATCCAAGAGCTAAAAAATGAAGTTTTTCATCAACCTAGTTAGGGAACCTGCAAGATGAAGCTATAGGACACTTGAAAATATAGAGATCTTATCAAAAGAGTAGGTTATATGTTCAAAATATCTCAAAATAAAGCAAACTTTAGTTCTCCTAGAAATCTTGCAAGAGACCCTAGTTTTACAAAACCTTGAAAACCCTAATTTTTGCAAGAAAATAATGAATCAACCTATAAAAATAGTGTGTTAGAATGATGAAATCTTGCAAAACAAGGCCTCAAGAGTTAGGAAAATCCTAAACCTAGTTCAAATTGATCAAATGCAAGCTTCAAAATGAAAGTGAAATTATGAGTGACAGAGGCGCCGCTTTGTGAAACACAAGTGCCACTTTATGCAACAAAGGTGCAGCTCTGAGAGACAGAGGTACCTTTTTGTGAAACAGAGGTGCCACTTCATGGTTTAGAGCCAAAAAATAACATTTTCATCATCAAAAATCACAAAAACTTCATAAAAATGTTAGTAGTTCAAGGACAAGAGTCCCATCGAACATGCCAAAATTAAGAGGGTTGGAAAATATTGAAGGCAAACAAAGGAAGATAAAAGCAACACAAAAGAACAATACCTCCACCTAGAATTTGTGTCACACTTTTGACCAAGCAAATAGTTTCGAACGAACTATTTTCAGTCGGAAAAGTTTCGGTCAAATAGGTTTTGGCCGAAACTATGTGGCATATACGTGGCACACAAGGTTTTGGCTAAAACCATAAAAAATAATTTTCTTTCGAAACTTTGAATTTAGCTTTCAAATTGGCTTATTATATGTTCGGGGTTTCTATCGGAAGGGTTTTGATCGAAACCCTTCCAATAAAAGCCCTTTCGACCTAAATTGTTTAGTTGACATCCTAGTTGGCAACCAACTCGGTATTTTTCAGAATTCTCTGAAACTTTCAACTTTAACTAAGTGTTTCTACAATCAGAATGATTTTTCTGCAAAAAAAAAAAATACCCTTTTGTAGAGCTCAAAGTGGGGAATCCAAATATATAATTTTTTTAATATTTTGACTAGTTTTAATATATTTTATTTTAAAAATAATGTAAGTAGGTTGTTAAAATTAAAAAAGAGTTTGATTAGAAATTTTTAAAAAAATAGTAAAACATATTATATTTTTTTCTAAATTATATGGAGCAGAAGAGGAGAGAGTCTTTTTCAAAAGGGTATAATTTATTTTTTGAAAATGATTAAAAAAATTGAAAATAGTTGGCGGTTTGTGAAAACTGTCAAATTTTGACAAGTTTGACTTTAAAATGTTATTACGAAAAAAATATACATCAAAATTTGAAAAAAATTCCATGCGCAAGATATTGAAATTACCTATCTGGAGAAAAAAAATTAGGAAGAAATGAAGTTTTTTCAATTTATTTCTTGACAACTTGTGAAGTCACGTTTTTCTCAAATTTTCAGCATTATAAAATATGTCCTTAAATTGATAAAAACATAATTGGAACAATTTTTTTTTAAATTGAAAAATTACAAGAATAAACTTCATAAGAAGTTCTACATTTCATTAGTTTACACCATTTTGAAATTCAAAACATAAAAACCACTTTTATGTGGTCGAAGTTCAGAATTTTTTGCTAGTGGTTGATTCTTTTATAAAGTGTGGAACAAATTTGTGCTTTTACCCAATTAAAATAGCAGCATGTAGTTATGATAGTTCAAGAGATTATGAAAAATGAAGAGAGCCTCCACGACAAGCTGAAGTTAATGATGTTCGCATGGTTCCCTGCTCTTGTCTCTCGTCAAATTTGAGTAATATGGACTTCATTTTAAATTATAGTATTTGCTTAGAAAAATATCATTATTGATATTAATTGTTTGCTCGAGAAATATTATTATTTGATGTTAATGGTTCTAAGAGAGGTGAAACTGAGTTTAAAAACATAATGGAAGTAGTCGAATGGACAAAAGATTAAGAGACCGGAGAAGATGAAAGGACAATGAAGTCATTTACAAATAAAATGCCACTAAGACAGAGGAAGAGAGAGACACGCGACTGAAAGAAGATTTGGGGGCTACGTAGGAGTGCAAAAAATGTGCAAAAAAACCCCTCTTCCTCGTGCCATGGATATGACCATTTCAAAGACAAGCCTAAAGAAAGACTTAGTGGCCTGTAGGAGAGAATAGAAGCTAATAAAAACCGTGACAGAGCATTGTTTTGCAGCCAAAACAGAATTAAAGCCAAGGTAGATTAAAGCCTATAAAGGACGCGTGGGGACATAGGAAGCATTTAGCAAGGCTGAGCCGATTAAGCATGAGTGGACGAGTAGAATAAGGGTTGCATAAAGCAAGACAAATCTGCCAGTAGAGAAGGGGCCGCGTAGCATATGGCAGGAGCCCGACTCCATCAAGAAAGGTATCTAAATTGCAAGCAAAAGGAGCTTGTAATAAGTGCGTTGGGTTAGAGAAAGAGATGTGGTTTCATCCTTAGCACAAAAGGAAATAGATCAACGAAGGAAACAAGTTAATGCCATAGCGCGGGTGTAGAAGGATCACACCAGACCGAGAGGATATAAAGAAATGTAAATGTCTGAAATCATACCATCATAGGAGCAATACTGGAAAGTTGAAGACTAAAAAGATCAAAGGATTAAATGTATAGGGGGTATGTAGAGAGATCGTGTGAGGAGTAATTTGGGAGGGGTGGTGCGCAGGAAGGAAGATTGGAGCTATGATTGAAGGCAAAGTAAATAGGAACATTGAATATTATGTCTGAACAAATGCAGACCGTGTGAATGGGAGATAAAGGAATAAAGGCAAATTGTGAAGAGATTGTGCTCTGTGGAAGTGTGAGCCAATGCATTGTAGGTTGGAAGAAGTCTTTGCCAGAGGACAGTGATGAGAGAATGTAGTTGCCAAATGTTTGTAATGTATCTTTCATGAATTCTGAACAAATAAAGTTATTTGATTCGTTTTCAAGATTGGGTACTTTTTTTGTGCAAATGTAATCGATTAAGATCAACGCAAGTAATTGTCGATTTTGGAGTTAATCGTCCATGAAATCATGTGTAATCTATGTTTTGTGAAAATACTGTTGACATGGTGAAAGTGAGTTTTTTTCGTCTCCATCAAATAGTATTAGAGCCAGTGGTCTTGAGTGTGCAAGCATAGCACCGACTGAGAGGTAGCTTGCACCAGGACTTGTGGGTGGAGAGGGGAAGCTCAAAAGTATCGTTGCAGGTATGCGGAGTCCTGGTTGAGAGCGGGAAGCATCAAGGAAAGTGTTGTGGTACAACAGACGAAGTGGAATCTTCGTGAGATCAAATTATAATTGCATCGTGGAGATTGCAAGGGTTGAGTGCAATGAAGACATGCCAGAGGAGGGCATGGAGAGAAGAGGAAGTGTTTGGCAAAGGAGGTTGAGCGATTTGGCGGAGGAGGTCAGGCTACCAACAATGAAGTTCGCTGAAGATTGTTCGCAGTCTCGAAGGGTGATATAATCACTTGACTCCACCTTTGTGAGCCCAACCTCACAAAGTTTTTACCCAACATGTCTGATGCAGGGGCATCCGGTCCACAAACGATTGACATCACCAAAAAAATTATTATTTTTAAAGTTTGGTAAGGGTTTTTGAATAACTTAGTTTTGGTTTTGTGCATCTACGACAAACTAAAGTTAATGATGTTCTCAAGGTTCCTTTCTCTTGTCTCTCTTCAAATTGGAGTAATATGAACTTCATTTTAAATTATAATATTTGCTCAAAAAATATCATTATTGATATTAATTGTTTACTCGAAATATTATTTTTTTGATGTTAATGGTTCTAAGAGAGGTGAAACTGAGTTTAAAAACATAATGGAAGTAGTCGAATGGACAGAAGATTAAGAGACGAGAAGATGAAAGGTCAATGAAGTCATTTAAAATAAAATGCCACTGAGACAGAGGAAGAGAGAGGCACGTGACTGAAAGAAGATTTGGGGGTTGCGTATGAGTGCAAAAAATGTGCAGAAAACCACCTCTTCCTCGTGCCATGGATATGACCATTTCAAAGACAAGCCTAAAGGAAGACTTAGCGGCCTAAAGGAGAGAGTAGAAGCTAATAAAAACGACAGAGCATTGTTTTGCAGCCAAAACAAAATTAAAGCTAAGGCAAATTAAAGCCTGTAGAGGACGCGTGGGGAAATAGGAAGCATTTAGCAAGGCTGAGCCGATTAAGCATGAGTGGAGGAGTAGAATAGGGGTTGCATAAAGCAAGACAAATCTGCTAGTAGAGAAGGGGTTGCGCAGCATATGGCAGGAGTCGGACTCCATCAAGAAAGGGTTCTAAATTGCAACCAAAAGGAGCTTGTAATAAGTGCATTGGGTTAGAGAAAGAGATGTGGTTTCATCCTTAGCGCAAAAGGAAATAGATCAGTGAAGGAAACAAGTTAATGCCATAGCACAGATGTATAAGGGTCGCGCCAGACTAAGAGGATATAAAGAAATGTAAATGTCTGAAATATACCATCATATGGGCAATATTGGAAAGTCGAAGACTAAAAAGATCGAAGGATTAAATGTATAGGGGGTATGTAGAGAGATGGTGTGAGGAGTAATTTGGGAGGGTGGTGCACGGGAAGGAAGATAGGAGCTGTGATTGAAGGCAGAGTAAACAGGAACATTGAATGTTGTGTCTGTACAAATGCAGACCGTGTGAATGGAAGATAAAGGAATAAAGGCAAATTGTGAAGAGAGCGTGCTCCGTGGAAGTGTGAGCCAATGTGTTGTAGGTTGGAGGAAGTTTTTGCCAGAGGATAGCGATGAGAGAATGTAGTTGCCAAATGTTTATAATGTATCTTTCATGAATTCTAAACAAATAAAGTTATTTGATTTGTTTTGAAGTTTGGGTACTTTTATTGTACAAATGTCGTAATTGTTGATTTTGGAGTTAATCGTGTCCATGAAGTCATGTGTAATCTGTGTTTTGTAAAAATGGAGTAGAGATAGTGAAGGTGTGAGTTTTTTTTCGTCTCCATCAAAATGACATAAGCATACGTCGCTTTATGCTTTTCAAGAGATGCAATAAGGAGGAACATGGTACAATATGGAAACGTCTATCTAGCCCCAAGAATGCACTTTTGACTATATTTATTAATTATTTGAAAATAAAAAATCCTGTTGTATTATGATTTTGAATTAATTAATAAATACAATCAAAAGTGCATTCTCGAATCTAGATAGACAATAGTGTGTAATGTCTATACAAAATATCAACAATTAACTAATATCAATAAAAAAATAATGTTATTAGCGTATAATAACATGTGAGCTTGATTTAGTGTAAAACAAAAAATGAATATCAATAAAAATAACAAAAATTGTATTATAAATGCTAAAAATAATCTCCACTTTGAAAGCATGTCAAATCTAGAAATTTTTTTAAAAGAGGCATGGTCAAATCTCTCAACAAAACCAAATGCCATGTAAATAGGCCAACTTTGGATGGCTTGAAAAAGTCGTGAATCCAAATCCAGACTTCCTAGGCTCTAGTACATAACTTAAAAAGTGCTCTAAGTATCTCAAGTTGTCCACAAAACAGACAACAGAAATTAAAACTCTCAAATTAAAAAAAAAGTGCTTGAGAAAAGTTGTCAACGAAATGGCCAACAAAATTTATAACTCTCAAATGAGACAAGCAAGATCTAAACAAAAGGCCTTTGATAAACATTGCACAAGAGAAAATGAGAGCTTGGGTTCAAGAATCTCCACTACGAAAGCATGTCAAATCTAGGTAACTTTAGAAAAGAGGCACGGTCAAATCTCTCAACAAAACCAAATGTCATGTGAATGGGCCTGACTAAGTAAAATCCAAATCCAGACTTCCTAGGCTCTAGTACATAACTAAAAAATCGCTCAAGTATCTCGAGTCCACAAACGGACAACAGAAATAAAAACTCCCAAATAAAAAAAAAAAAATGCTCGAGAAAAGTTGTCCACAAAATGGACAACAGAATTTAAAACTCCCAAATGAGACAAGCAGGATCTAAGCATAAGGCCTGTAATAAACAACGCACGAGAGAAAATGAGCAAGCTTGGGTTGAAGAAAAGCTGACCAGACAATCTGTCCATGAATTTAACTGTTGTATGCAAAAATTCTGAAAAAAAAATTGATTTGAAAATGTGTAGAGAGTAGTAGCTCGATTGTTAGCACAAGTTCCAATAAATCCTTAAAGACACTTATACACTTTTAAGAAAAAGTCAACATAGTGGCATAAGAAATTTGAACTTAATTCTTTTTGAATTTTTACCATTTATAGATTTCTCAAGGTGTAATTTTGTTGTGTTTTAATCATTGTCTACATCTGAATTCCACTGTTTCATTTTTTCCCGTAGTTGGATGCAATTGCTTGCATAGGTAGTTGGATAGACTGATTTTACGTACTTTTGTAGTTCGATCCTCTTAAGTCAACTAAAGATCACTATCCCCCAGCCAATGGGTTCAAAGACAGTGCCGGTCAGTGTTGGTTCGAGTGCCTTCGTAAGTCCCTGGTTTCGAGTCACTATCAGGTCCTATAAAACCCGGTGTTAAGGCAGCATTTCAAGCAGGAGTTGGTGATTCTCTCTGTTCAATACCGTGTCCCCCTACCCCCATAAAGATAGACAGAAAACATGTTTAAGGATTGTTAGAGCCATAGTGTAAGCAATTTATAGTTGGAGAACAGATTTTGGAATATCCCTGTCGATTTACATACCAGATCACAGTCATCAACAGCAGACATATGATGAAGAAAGCCCATAGTTTGATTCACTCCATATTGAGGCAGTTTATTGCTTGAGACTCATACCAGCTACATACAATTAAAGAACAACGTGAGAGCTCTTGTGCACTGATACCAAACAGTTGAAATGAACTCACCTATTTTTTCCATAGCAATGCTAAGTTAGACATGGCTACCTTACCTCCAGCCAACCTGACGTCAACTGCAACCGTCCATAATAAGTCTAGCGATTCACTGCCCATAATATCTTAGCAATGCATCTCATACCATACATATAACACTACCTACACATTCCATCCAAATAAAATTTGTTGCTAAAATCTCTCTGAGTTACCACTCAACTTCTTGTTTAAGACTCCACGAGAATAACATGTAATCAAAAAAGCATCAGACTAACAAATACAAATAAATGGGCAAGCCAGCATACAAACAGACAAGAAGCTTTCGAAGTCTTTTCTCATCCTGATGATGTATCAGAGTGTAATTGAAACCATTGATGTTAAAAAGTACAATACAGTATCATCCCAATGAGATATTAAATTTTTTGTCCAAACAATAAATATAATGCCTAACTCATTAAAATGGTAGCAAAACTACACCTACTAGAAAACCGAATGAATTGTAAATTTTAGAGGATTTAATTGTGGTATAGCTTTTTCCCTTCCTACTCCTATCTATTTGCAACCAACTAATAAAAGCTTGGTTGTGCTAGCTACTGTATAGCTTGCCCATTCTTACTAGGTACAATGCACCCTGTATTAATTTGTCCTCTCATCCAACACTCCGACTGAGTTTGCGCCAGCCTCAATGCTCTGGTTAATTTGCAAATTTCAGCACAGATTTCTTGCTCGTTGGTGCCTAAGCACTGGAATGAATTTGCACCTGAATTACTTCTATTTCTTCGCCCCCCCTACCCACCAACACTTGACCATAATCCACATGGCTAAGAGAAAATCTAAGAAAAAAAATATATCTATTTCTTCGCCCCCCCTACCCACCAACACTTGACCATAATCCACATGGCTAAGAGAAAATCTAAGAAAAAAAATATACTCCCAGTTAAACTAAAACTTACCAGCACAATAGTTATACCTTAAAAAAAAATTGTGGAAAAGAGGCAAAATTTAGAGATGGTTAAAAATGTGTATTCCTCTTTCCCCACTATTCAATCTCTTCACACCAAACAACCATCGTCCGCTGTTCTTTCAAAATTCACACACCAGAAAGCAGAGATACTAACAATCACTGGATTCTTAAAACTAGCCTTCCCATCTAAAAGATCCCATCTAGATATGCACAACCGCCATATTGACAGAAATCATAAACAATTCAATTATAGCTTTCTTATCATATGTTCTTGCTCAATATTTAACTTCATAATTAATTGAACATTTATATTGCTCGTTCCACAATGATCTATTTTATCTTTAACAATGCACAGTTCCCTAAGAGAATAATTTAAGTTCACAAGCCTCCTACAGAAGGGACACTACAAGCAAGATTCAGTACCAAATAAACCAAGCAATGACAAAACTAATTTGCACGGCATCCCAAACTAGAAAAAAACATCACAAATTAATTATTCTAACTTGAAACACAGGATTACTAAAAACCCATGCATAATTCAATTATTCAAGCTAGAGAAACAATAGATAGTAATTAAGTTGGACAATTACAAAATAAAAAGCTAGTGCATCTGTAATGGATTACTGGAAAGCTGAGGGAACCCTGTGGATTCCATCACATGAGAGCCTCATAGACATGATTCAAAAATTAAGTCTAACGAGGATAATATGTAAGTTGTAACTATCAGAAACAAAAAACTATATAAAAATCAGATAAAATTAAAGCTTGAAAGATACTAACAAAGGTTCTGAATAAAAATTGTAATGCCTTCCGGAATTTTATGGATTAATCATGTATCAGAATTACCAGATAAAATTGTCAAAAAGATGCTCCATAAACAGATTCTCATTATTGAACATGCAGCAACTGAAAATAAAGGAGCATATTGATTTCCCATTTGATCGCTCAAAACAAACTGTCATCCCCAATTCCATTATCTGAGAGTATTGAACAGAATATACAAATATGCTTGTCAATGACCAAAATCCTGAGACACAAAAGACCAGTAAACATGCGATACACTCTCAAATTGATGACAAAATAAATATAGTATGCAATCAAGAATAGTTTATTCATTGTTGAAGGGCGACTACCATATTCCGACATATTTGTCAAGAATTAAGAATCACATAGAAAATTTGAGAATCATCACATGACATGAAACCACATAGTACAGCAACAGATTCGTACATGATCACCATGTAGCAAACTTAGACAGATTCCCATCAACCGCTGCTCTGATAAAATTTGAGTAGTTCCTATAATAGTAAAAGATCACAATGCTTCCCCATCATTATGAGAATTAGCCATTACTCAATAGATGTGCTTTACATAAGATGAAAATAGGTCAGAAAACACGTATATTCCCTATGGTATAAATCTTACACAAAACATCAAACATAACCAACCACCTGATACCAGACATTGAAATGCTACCTCATCCCCTGGCGCATTTCAGCTGGCTTCAATATTCACAAGAAATGGCAAGTTAGAAGTTAGTTGTCCACATTATCGATTGCAACAAAAATAAGATGCTGCCTGCCAAGAATCAGGAACTAAAACTACAACCCTAACCCTTCAAATTTCAGTTCTCCTAATATACAGAAGGCTACTAAGCCGCAAAAGTTAAGCTCAGTGTAATATCTAGAGTCATATTTCCATTAACGTCACAAGATCAGTTAAGTCGGCACTGCTTCACATGTACTAAGGTAAGAAACTTTGTCAGAGGTTAAAATTATTAATGCCAGAGAAAAGTACAACTGCGCTTTCAAGGTTAAAAATTCTCCAGAGTCTTCAGAATCTCAGATGTCATGAAATCATTTGACTGATCAAAGTATTTACAGCTTCTCAATCCCATGCACTAGCATAGCCAGGATTGCTATATCCATACCCTGCAGGTGAACCGTATGTATTTACCACATTACCATGTGCACCACCATAACGGACAGCACCACCATAACGGTCCGCACTGCCTCTGCCTCCATCTCGTCGGTAATCACGACCACCAAATCTGTTACCTCCAGATCGGCGACCTCGCCCCCCACCGCCAAATGAAGACCTTGCACTTGCAGCATACTTATGTAACCATGTTGGTACATCTTGGTTTGATTCTTGCATCAGTTCTGCAAGTGGCCTTGCTAAAGACGTATTACTTTCGCTAAAAAATGCAGTAGCTAACCCGGAATTTCCAGCCCGACCTGTGCGGCCAATGCGGTGAACATAGTCATCAATATCATTTGGCAAGTCAAAGTTCACAACATGTGCAACATGTGGAATGTCAAGCCCACGAGCTGCTACATCAGTGGCAACAAGGATAGGAGTTGCTCCACTCTTAAAAGATCGCAATGCTTGCTCTCGCTCCTGAAAGATGAAACTTAGAATTACAATTTGTTTTCACAAAAGAAAACTTCATGCAATAACATGAAGTGTTGTGATCTACACACTTAAATTGTTCTCTTTGTCAGCAACACTCTACCTAACAAAGATTTGTACATTTTTGTAAGAAAAGGGTAATATGACTAACAAACCCAAATGTTGCTAATATTTACATGACATATAGAGAATCCTCCAGCTAACCTGTTGCGATCTGTCCCCATGTATTGTGGTTGCAGGGAAACCATTGGAGCATAACCAGTATTCCAATGAATCAGCACCCTTCTTTGTCTCCACAAATACTAGAGTCAAAGCATGCTGCATCTCCCAAAATGACAACTTTATGATTTCAATCTATTCTTCAAAGTGCATGATGAAACATCTCAGATGTTGAATATAAACATTACCTTTCCATGTGCCCCACTAGCTCTTTGCCCATGGAGTAAATCCATTAAATGGCTTCTTTTCTCCTCATTTAGAACATATTCCACCCTCTGGACTATTAGATCCGTACTAGATCCCACCCTACCAACGGCCAAGAAGATATAATTTGAAAGAAAATCTGATGCCAATCTCTGCAATAAAAGAAAAATGGACATCTCAAGTCCCTGAAAGTCTAGAGTACAAGATATTACAATATTTCTAGGTATGTAAACAAGCTGCATCATGAAAATTTTAAAAACTGAAACTAATTCAATCAACAAAAAGTAAATAGATCATGTCAGGACTGTCAATTGACCGTTCAAAAGTCCTTCCCATTAACTCCAATAAATACATCAAAACACTGACACAATATCATATCGTAGTCCACAAATAAGAGTAAAATGTACCATAAGTGCTACTTTAGAGAGATTAATGGTTCCTATGTGCAGAACAACCATCATACAAATCCAATTTTGTACCTGGATTTCTCTCGGAAATGTTGCACTGAACAGCAATGTTTGCCTTTTACCAGCAGGTGGCATATCCATTGTTTCAACTATTTTACGAATCTGAGGCTCAAACCCCATGTCAAGCATGCGATCTGCCTCGTCCAGAGCCAAATGTTTCACCATGGAAAGGGAAACTCTTCCCCTCTCAAGAAGATCTGAAAGGCGTCCAGGTGTTGCAACAAGAATATCAACACCCCGCTCTAACTCCCGAAGCTACAAAAACAGGTAATCTGATCAATCCAGCTCGTCAAAACATTACTATAACCAATACCAAAATGCTCATACAAGATGCTCAATATAATAATATTTAAGCAGCCTAATACAAATCAAGAGAGACATTCTATACATTAAATTAGACAGGTCAAAGGTCTGTTTGTGTAGCTTAAATTACATGTTTATAAACACAACTCTTAAAGAGGACATTTATAACGATGACATCCTCTGCAAAGAACACTCAATAAAAAAGCAAAAATAGTAAAATTTAAGAAACTGTTTTTCAGACAAAATTTAATGGATTTGTATGCTTTTTAAATGTAGAAGAAAAAGTTTTCAAAAACCATAGATTCGAATAGTTTCTTTCCAGACAAGATAATATTAACACGGTATTTTACCACACCCCAGAACCTCTTTTCAGGTAATATCGTCTTCCAAATATATTTTCTAAGAAGCTAAAGTTACCATCCAACACACAATGATTTGTCTGCTGGAGATGATAAAATGACTTGAACCAAAGACAAAGATTCAGTATCACTTATTTTTCAGAGTCTTTCTGATTTTAACCATTAAAACCCACAACATTCATCATCTCCATACCCTCAAAACTTATAACAAGTATATGCTTCCCTTAGTTAGCAATCACCCTATCAGAACTAAAAGTTTACAAAGGAGAGCATGTATTCCACTGTATTTTCAAAATTGATTTCCAGTTTACAAACCTGTTGATTAATAGGTGCACCTCCATATACAACCACTACTTTGATCCCGGATTGATAGGCAAACTTTCTAGCTTCCTCATATATCTACAGCATAGCAACATGACATATCAATTCAGTGGATGCCAACAAAATAACAGAACAATTAAGAAGATGCCAATATAAAAATAGATAAAACAGGTTGATGCAATATCTGAATTGCTATATAATCCTTATTACAACTTAGCTCATATGGCTTAAAACACCAAGAATGTAGCAGCAGCCAGTGCTATTAGTAAAACAATGTTCCCATACCGCTGCCTTAAGGGCAATAGGGAATATAATTCCATTCTGCATAATCATCAGACCTTGACCCATCCATATCTCAATCATAGCCCTTTCAATAAATACAACTTATATTCTCTTGTCAATATAGGTTCAAAAACTCATTCAGGAAAGACTCAATTAGATCATCATAAAAAGTATAGATAATAACTTCTTCCTAGTGTGTATGTATGCCTGTTTGTCTAAGAATACATTCCATCTCAGCATACCTTAGTATAGCTATTATAGCAATTAACTTAAGAAAGTGCTCTTAAAAGAAAAATCATTCAACGATACAATACATCATGTGGCACATTTTGTCTCAAGCACAAATTGTTTACAGCTGCCAAAGATTACTAGAATTTGATGTAAGACCAGCTTAACCAAGATTCCCACAAACCAACTAATTCAATTAATAGCAACTGGGGCATATATCCAATAATTGTTGAGCATTTTACATGTAAAAACAAGAAAATATATAGAACCTCTAGATTTTTGTACATTAGTATTATAATTTTTAGTACATTTCTTTTCCCAACAACTTTACCTTAATATGGTATACAAAGTTTCACTACTGAATAGGTTTGTACAGCATTTTGGGTACTCTTAAGTCGTAATGATCACTATCCCATCCTCAATTTCCTCATATTGGGTCATAAAGAATTAAAAACCTAACATGACGAGGCATTAAATATCATATGCATTCAATACAGAATCTTCTTTAAAAATGTTCAAAATGTTTAAGAAACTTGAAGGTTTATTTAGTAAGGGCAATTTACAAGGCTCTATTCCAACTTGAACAAGACAAAACATTCCAAAACTTAAAATTAAATAGCACAATTAAGTAAAAATTTAGGACTGTTGCTGCCAGGGATACTCATTTAGAAAGGGCAAACAACAGGACTCTATTCCAAGTTTTGCAGTACAAAACATTCCAAAACTCAATATTGAATCGGTGCAGAAGTAATAATTTAGGACTGCTACCACAAACTCTATTTTGTGATCATGTGAAAGATAAGATTAGCTGCAATAGAAAAATTCCACACCAGGTTTGATCCAACAATGATGAAGAGACATGTGCTCTTATCATATGCATATATTGAAACACACAAATTACGATGTTTCACATGATTAATAAAATCTACTTTTTATATAATCTTCAATTCCACTGTTGGTATTCATCTATAGTGCATCTATTTTTTACACTGATGTTGTTTATATGCTACAAAAGATCAAAAGTCGTGTTACAATGCCTCCTTCACATCTTGAATTATGATGAATTCCTAAGATAAAACATAATAAATGCCATATTACTTCAAAAATCAAGTCTACAGATACCACCAACTGCTTCACCCACTTCTGCAATCATCCAATGTGGAATGATATTCTGAGGAAACCAATTTCCATTATTTAAAAAAAAAAAGACCCACATAGAGATGTGCTCACACACACACACACCCTATATGCACACATACCCATATATTTCAGAACCAGTCAATGTTTGAGAGGCAGTGGAAGAATTCAGGCACTTGCTCTTCTAATGATGGAGGGAGAGGTGTGAGCTCAACCAAAAATCAAGACACTCCATTTTGGCAAAGTTGGCTTCACTCAGTAACAAAGGGTGTTTTTGCAAACATGCTTATACATTTGCAAACCACTCATATTTGAGAAAAAAGTAGGAAAATTGAGGCACATGCTCTTCTAATGATGGGGGGAGAAGTATGAACTCAACCAAAAATCAAGGCCCTCAATTTTGGCAAAGTTGGGTGCACTCAATAATGAGGGGTTTGGTTGGTGGTACTGAAAATCCCCCTCCCATCCATTATAGACTAGGTCAATCCCTCTCCCTCGCCTACTAGTGTTAATTTATAAAAACACACATGCACAAACTTAATAGCTCAACCAAAAATCAAGGTCCTTTATTTTTGGCAAAATTGGAATCAGATCGAGTCCTCTCCCTCATCTAGTACTGTTGATTTATAAATACACACACACATTTACATATATATTATATATATTGTATGGAATCTATGGATGTATGTATATTTATATGTATACATAATACATATACATACATATATATTTATATGTATATCTATATCTATATCATATATGTCAACATGCATATATATACACGTATACATTATATCACAGGGTTTGCAGAATTAAACCATGATGTTCAAAATTAGTCAAACCTAAAGAAACCTTAAAATGTTGTTTTGCTTCACACTAAAAAATAGTTTTGCTTGGCCCTAAAATTTGTGTACAGAAAAGGGCTTAGGGTTTTTTATCCAGTTCAGGTTCAGATATGGGTTTGGAATGGCCCTGGGCTCTTCCAAGTTCCAGCTGAGGCTTCCCTGACTGTATTCTGCATTTGAGCAGCCCCAATAAATTAGTGTGTGCATGTTATTCTGGTCCACACTGCAAGCAATGGTAGTGGCGATTAGTAGCAGATGAATCTACAGCAGGCTGCAAAGGAGAGTCCTGCATATTTCAAAGCAAGTCAAGAGATCCAAGTTCCAATTATGGGGATTTGAGGCCCAGTTCTGTTTTTCCACAGTAGACAGAAGGGAAGGGTTACTTTAAAGCACCATTAGCTTCACCATCTCCTATATACCGCCTTAGGCACAGATGAGCATTTTAAGTGAAATCTTAGTTTGTAGTCTCATCAGCTAAATGACTTGCCATTTACTATGCTCGAGTTTGTATGTATATGTTTATATGAATATTTTTCATTTATATATTTTTTATTATTTTACTTTAATATGTTTAAACTATTTGGATTAGATTAAAAATATTATATTAGTCGAATTTAATCGCAATTACTTTTGGTGAATTTTGTCTTTGCCAAACTTGCTTCAAATTTCACATTTGGCAAACATGAATATGAACACAGACATTGTGGGTTGTGAAATTGCATATATGTATATGCATATGCTATATCACAACGTTTGTGGTCATGTTCAGGTTCAGCAAGTGTGTGTTTGTCCAACTCCCAATTCCAAATGGGTATATAACATACATATACATACAAACATACATAAATACATGCATTTGTATATATATATATATGAGAGAGAGAGAGAGAGAGAGAGAGATTTATATGTATAAACATAGATACAGATACAAATAAACATATATTATACACAGTTCCCAATTCCAAATAGGTATCTATGTAGAACAAATTTCTTTTACATTGTAATAAAAAAAAAATTGTTATCCAAAATAAAACCTATTAAATAGTATGTTTCAATGAAGGCAAGGGGTAAAAATTGATTTGCTCCCTCCTGAAATAATCTAAGAGAGTGCAACTCTACCTGCACAACAAGATTGACCATAACAAGAAAAGAGGTCATACTCAACTGCGATAAAAAGGGGCATACGTCTCTAGCTTTAAAGTTAGTTTCACAGCTACATCAGTTTTATTACCTCAATTCTGCAGTTAGTTCCAAGAACATATTATACAACTGAACTGCAACCTCACATAAAAATACTTACGTAAAGATGTGATGGTACATAGAGAACCACTTACAAATGCATATTGTGCATTTAGCACATCTCTTCTCTCCATTCTATATCTCAGGATGCGTTCTTAAAAATTTCTTTAAAAGCCAGTTCTCAACACCAAAATCAGGTCTGCAGCTGCTAACACTTGATTTGGCTGCCTCTAGGATTATATAAGATGAAAGAACTATCACAACAAATTTGACCTAACTAAAACAAAAGAAGATATACCGTAGCAGAAACATAAAGAAGCATGCACATGTAGAACAAGAATGATGCATTGTGCACAGATACACAGATACTAGGGTATAATTCAACCACTTCTGCAGCTAATATAACATTATGCGACTCAACACTCTCAACAATATACAAAAGTTAACAAAACCAACAAAGACATACCATAACTGAGGTGTGCATATATGTAGCACATCTTTGTTTTCCAGCTTGAATAATGGAGTTAATTTCCAAGATGTGTATCGTGTGGCACATCTCAATGCAAAAATTAGATCTACTGTGGTGCAATATTTTGTCACTCTTCTACCATTGTGTAACATCTTGGAAATGTAACCCGACAAGCCAGACATCACTAGAATAAGAAATAATGAGATACATAGTTCCCAGTTCTAAATAGGGTATCAAAGGTTAGGTAATGGTAGTTTCACTGTCATGCAAGATACCAATTTGGTTGGAAACCTTTGTGTAAAACTAAAAACCCATAAGGTACATCTTAAGGTATTGACGCTTTTGGCCAAGCTTGTGATATATCAAGTCTTGTCAATATGTTTAATCAAATACCTACCATCTCACCTTACCAAAAGTTCATGTATCACACAACATGTTTCAATACAAAATTCAGATCTGTAGCTGCTAAAAATTGATGGACTCACTTCAGCAGTTATATAAGATAAATAGAAGCCCGCTCCTGGCAAGTTTGACAGAACTACAACAAAGACAATATGCTGTAACTGAAATATAAAATTGTTATATAAAGTATTTGTATACATGTGCATCGCTGCTGGGGATTCATTCATTTGATCCTCCAATTATATAATATTATCAAATTCTATTCACAACAGGCTTTATCTAAGTAAAACAGAAAAAAAGCATACTGCAGCTTAAGTGTATATGGGCATGAACATGTAGCACAAAAGTTAGGCCTGCAGATGTTAAAGATTGAATAAGTGGATTGAGCAGTTAAATAAACCTTATGAATTCTACCCCCAACAAGCTTAATGACTAAAAAGAAGAAATAATGTCAACTAAAATTTAAATGGGTTTGTATGTATCTAGTACAAAATTAGGTACTCATTCAATTTTGCAGTTTAAGATTGTAAGTTCTACCCACAACAATTTTGAACCAACCCAAATAAAGAAGACATAATGTAACTGAAATTAGAACTTGTTTATAAATTCTTGAAATAAATGGACGAGGGCATACAGTAACAAATCATTTACGAATTACTTGATATAATTAAAGAAGACGTGGTGTAACTGCAATCTAAATCATTTACAACTTGCTTAAAATGAAGAAAAGAAGACATAATGCAGCTGAAATGTAAAGTCAATTGGAAATACCTTTAAGTAAAACAAATAAATAAAAAGATTTAAAAAGACAAAAGGCATTCTGTGACTGAATAGCAGATTCTTAAACAAATGCTTCAAATGAACGATGCAGTTATTGATGATCATTTGTGAAACTTCACCTGCATTGATAATTCCCTAGTTGGGGACAAGATAAGCGCCATGGGAAATGAGCTCCTTCCTGCACGCGGCCTTGGTGGAACATTACACCTCATGATGGCAGAAATGATGGGAAAACAGAAAGCAGCTGTTTTGCCCGATCCAGTCTGAGCACAAGCCATCAAATCCCTGCCCGCCAGCGAGATGGGTATTGCATACCTCTGCACAGGAGTGGGCTTAACATAATTGCAGCGCTTTATATTGGCATTCAGTGCCTCACCCAGATCAATTTCTGCAAATGTGCTCACTGCAGGAGGCACATTTTCACCACTGGTTTCGACAGGAATGTCTTCATAAGCCTCAAAATTTATCCCTGTGTTTTCTTGGTCAAAGAGTGTGTTGACAACGTCAGGCTTCAAACCATGGTCAGCAAATGGGTTTGGTTCAGTTGTAGGTGGGGTTCTTAGCCTGCTGTTATTTCCCCTCCCACGAGGATTTGGGTGAGGGTTAGGATTAGGGTTTCTTTCACCATTCCAACCGAAGGACTTCTCGCTTTCTGCAGCCCACGAGCCTGTTCTGCTTAGGCTGCCTACCCGAGGATTTGAACCCCAGGCAGAGGGTTGAATGGGATTAGGGTTTGGGATAGGATCAGGGTTAGGACTTCTTGAAGATGGATTAGGGTTAGAAGGATTCTGGCTTGGCACGGGCGCTTGACTTTGAAGATCTCTGTTACGCAAATGTGGAGGGACATACGATGGGCGAGCAGGGCGTGAAATTGGAGTAGCATTTTCAGTAGTCTTTTCTGCAGCCAAAACAGGACCCGAATCTGCCCGGGCGCTTACCATTTTTCTTTCTTTTTTAACTTTCAAGATAGCAAAGATCGCCTACGAATACTGTAAATTGTTATCGAAAAAATGTTCTTATTGCTTCAGATTCTTTAAAAGTAGCATGGAGTGTCGTCAAGATCTTCTTCGGAATCTCGCAAAGTGCTAAGAAGACACCTGGTCACCGCAGATGGATTCAGCAGTAGAAAATACTGTATTCTTTTGGACTCAGCAGCAAATTTTACTCAAACTTCTTTATTACCTCAAGGCCGTAAATTTAGCCAACACTTTTCAGAAGCGAACTGTTGAATTTCCGTCAAAAAATAAGCTGACAAAACAGTACCACTTCTATCAGTGAAGTGCTCAAAAATAATGCCTGCAAAAGTAATTGTTGTTTGGCAAAGCTTGGCCACAAACCCTAGAATCTTGGCCAAAAAACTACACAAAACATGAGAAGTTAATCTAGTGATTTAACAAAAAAAAAAACATGCCTGCTAATATTATTTCCTGCAAAGCTTGACCTCAAAACCCTGGAGAAATGTAAATAGCCCAAGAAGCGATTATTTTACTAATTTAACCCTACTAAGTTAATTTTTCTCAGAGATAGACCACGAAATCCAAGAATTTCGAGCATTTAGAGAAACTTACTTATTTATTTGAAGACTCTTCGACTATTGTAGCTTCTCCGCTAAATTAAACTATGCCGATGCTTCTACTACAGAAATCCCGTATGGAAATGCAAAACAAGGGGGTGAAACAACTCAATTAGCGCAGGAGCCGGAGTAAAGCCTGTAATTCACTGCCTTGCGCGCGTCCATATAAAGATCATTCTAGAAACCCTAACCTTACGCAGTAAGCGTGAAACATTACCTACTTAAAAATTAAAAATGCGCTTTCTTCAAATCGAACACCTCAAATCGCTGCGAACAGAATAACCTACATATTCACAGAGCAGACAAAGATTTACGAAAACAAACCAGGCTTTGCTGCAAAAAGTTTAAACTCGAACAATTATTTTTCAAAGACAAAGCACACAATTCACGCTACTATTCATTTTTCTTTAAAATACTGAAATTTGCATTAAAATTCATCAAGCTTGATACCTTAATCAAAGCACTTCGATAAAGACGTTAAAATCCCAGATTGAAACAAAACAAGCCAAAACTCCACTGATCTTAGCGATCCCAGGATCGATGAAAAGCTTATCTGCAGCAAAACAAAACCCAGAAGACAGAATCCACAACAGCCAATGCAAAATCGATCATTCTAACATTATCCCGATCTTTCAGCGCAAAGATTTCTCAAGTAATAATAATGCAAAACGTAATTATATAGCGACACCGGAAATATTTTTCAGGAATAAGAAAAATAATTATTAATTAATATAAAGAGTTTTTTTTTTCCTTTAATTGAAAAAGATGGGATGTGAGATAGATAGGAAAGCCAGTGAGATGATGTAGAGGTCAGGTTGGAATTTCAAATGTTTTTTTTTTTTTACTATATTCAATGAAAATAAGAAGTATTAAGTAATAGGTTGTTTGCCATATTTTTAAAGGTCGATAAATATGTGTTCTTTGTACGAGTCATTTGTATCCTTTATGACTCCTTATATTTTTTATTGGATAAAAGCTACAATGGAAAATTATATAGTTGTAAAATTAAATTATAGATATTAGTTATAAACAAAATAATAGAATAGTAGAATTTGATTGGATGTGGATTTAGATAGTTCATTGCATGAAGAATCCAAACTCCCATTTATCTAAATTATTCAATTAATCATTCAATTTGGATGCAATAAAAAATTCTATGACTGATCTAACCTTCGTAATACAAAATATAAATATTTCCTATGAACCTCCTACTTTTTTAAGGATTGTGAGCTAGTCTTGAAGATAAGAAAAATGTTTTCGTCTATACGTATTACTGTGTAAGGTTACCTATAAAGCATGAATTAGATTTGTCATCTAATATATGAAATTTGAGTAAATAGCTAAAATGGAAACTTTCAAAGGACAAATCAAATTGAAAATAACTAGACATCCCAACCTCGAAATGTGTCAAGACAATCTTTCTATAAGTTTCAAAGCATGATATTGAAAATATTCTCTTAGAAGAATTATATTCCATGAAAGTGGATGGTTAAAAGTGGTAAGAAGGTGAGAGAAGACTAAGTCTCAAGTGTGTTTAGTAAGGGGGCAGAACTATAAGGTGTGTTTGAAGATTTATTTCTTCTTACAAAAGTGGTAGAAGGTAGGATGGCACTAGAAGAGCTAGAGGTGATCACCAATGGAGATTCTAGAATGTAGGAGTTTCCACTAGCTAAAATTTGGACTCAAGAATCAAATTTGGATTTCCCAAGGGAAAAGTTGAGTTCGATCCATTTAGGGTTTGAGAAGGAGCATTTGCATTTAACATCTAGGCAAAAATCATAATAAAGACAAGGAATTAGAGCTCTATAGTTAATTTTGAGTGTGAAAATAGAGATCTTATTTCTAGTTGATCATCTCTAGTCTTTACAAAATTGCCTACACGAAAAGAAGACATCCCATTGTCATGTAGAATCAAAATGCGGGATGGGTAGAACCACATCTGCTGGAGAATCAAAAGACTTACATCATGGAACACTTTTAGAACAAAATTTTGGGGCCGCTTGTTCGAAGGAGCTATTATGCAAAGCCATTGAACCACCAACACCAGCAAGAACTATTGGGTTGGAGTTGGTCGTAGGCATAATAAAACAACAAAAAAAACCACAGTAAATGTAGTCGTATAACACAAAGTAAATAAAAACCTTGTGCCTAAGGCGTGATATGATGCAAGAGAGGCCAAGGGTGATTGTAGAAACAAGAAACCCTAGCATAGCTCATCCAACTCACTTGATTAAGCCTTTCACCACTTTTCTCTATATCAACATTACTTTAGAACCTTAAAAAGTAAATTATAAAAATATTTTATGAAGTTAGGATATACAACTACAAGAATAAATTTATAAAATTAAAACTCCTATTGCATTTTTCTTTCATTTGAGCTACATGTAACTTTGTACACTCTTCATGAGTATATTGACATAATATGTAGTATATGAAGTGTCACTTTAAAAAAGAGTATTCTATAAATCCACCAACACACAAAACCTAAACAATTAAACAATTGGTATAAAAAATATGATAAAAATTAGAACTATTTAGTTGGCAATGCTTCTCTTCTACATCCATGTGTTTTTCATTGAATTGAGTTGGGTTACCGATAATATGTAGCAAGGTTAGAACATGACATATTAACCTAAATGTGCCTCAATTAATTATGTTTTATTTTGTTTGCCATTAGTCAATATAATTAAGGGCATCTAACAAGTCTCTACCTAAAATTGACAAATTATATTTTTTTTAGAACTTAATTGAATTGAAAACTGTAAATGATAAATTATAGAACCTATCTCAAATAATAAAAAATGATTTAAAGTTATTTTTCCTACAAATATTGATTCCATCAAGCATTTGACAAACGAGAAAATTTCTTTGATGAATAGCTAATAATAGTAAATAAATTAGTTTTTATAATATTCATCTGTAGAATAATCTAGTTTCAACAAGCACATTGAGAAACTCTGATTAGTGATCAATAATAATATATTTATTTCTAAGTTTTGAAAAATACACAAATTTGTCATGAAAACTTAAAAAAGATTATTTTTATAATATATTATTAATATGAGCCTCACACAAAAGTAGAAACAATGATGAACATTTTTTTTTAATAAAAGGGGTAAAAACTTTATTGAAATTTAGAAAAGAGCATTACAACAAAGCAAAGGGCCTAAGCCCCTGGAAACCAAAAGAAACAATAAAACAAAGCAAGAACCAACATCATCCGTCACCAATCTCATCCCCATCCTCCGCGATAATCCTTTTCAAATCACGGCGAAGCTCTTGGGAAATTTGCTCCCACCCATCAATCTTCCATCCATCGAGGTGCTCAGAAGCCCATTTCACCAAGCAATTCGCTGCCCTATTCCACTCCCGCAAAATATGGACAAAAGAAACCACCTCCATTAAGAAACTAATCTACAGAATCTGTTGCACCATCCTAGCCAACTACCAACTGACATCAACCACCTTTCGAGCATTAAGCAAATTAACCAAAACCTATGATTCAAACTCACACATAGCCTTTCTCCATCCCAAAGCATAGGCTCTTTCAAGAGCGAAGAGGATCGCCAGACCTTCCATAAGGTTGACAATTTGCATCCCTTCATAAATAGAGAAGAAGAAAACCACCGTTTGCAAACAATCCCTACCAACTCCACTAATTCTAGCAGGCCTAGGATTTCCCCTTCAAGAACCATCAATATTAATCTTCAGAATTCCAATAGGAGGGGGAAGCCATTTACCCACTCTCATGACTTTCTTTTTCACCTGCCTCCCCCTTCGAACACAAGTCAAGGCCAAAGATATCTCCCAAAGTTTCAGCCTCTCCACCTTCTCAGCATCCTCTTTCTCCAAGGGATACACCACCTCACCCTTCGCTTACACCGTTTCCCGAACCATACCCATAATTTTTTGCCAAATCTGCTAAATAACCATCTTTTCACCTCGAAAAATTCTATGATTCCACTCCAGCCAAATCTGCCAGAGAATGAAAGTAGGCCCAACATACCACACATCTTGTAAGAAGGGTGCCATAGCAGGAGGTCTGCCCAGACTACTCTAGAAATCCACCAGGGAGGAAGCGTGAACACAAGGACTTTTCCAAACTTCCCATCAAAAATGCCAAAGCCTTAAAGCAAAGGAGCAACAAAAAAACAAATGAGCGAAATCCTCCTCCCTAGTCCCACATAAAACACACATGGACGGGCCCTGAAATCCCCTCTTCTGAATATTGTCCCAAGTCAAGCACTTGTTCCAAGCCAAAGTCCAAATGAAACAGTTACACTTTGGCCAAGAAAACTTATTCCAAATTCTCTTCCACCATTGAACCTCCACCCCATCTAGCTTGTGAGATAAAAGCACCTAATAACCGGAGGCAACAGTATAAACACCCTTAGGGCTGGGAGACCAAGATAAAACATCCCCATTTGAGAGGGAACTACAACTCCTGCTAGAAAGGATGCTTCACAATTCCTCACACTCCTCCTCCATACCAACCACAGGCCACTCCTCAAGATTCTTCCACCTAGCCACCATCAATTGGCCATGAGAAGACACAGAATTAAAGTCACTCACCCTATCCCAACCAGCCCCAATGAATCTTTGACAAAGGGGCAACAAGTTTGAAAATTGAGAAACAATGGGAGGGAAACCATCCCAAGAATCAGACCAAAAGTGAGCCTCCAATTCATTTTTGCAAATCCAAAATAAGTTATCCTTTACGAGAGCAACCCCTTTCTTGAGCGTACCCCAAATCACTGAACCTTTCCCCACTAGGGGATAGCGGGGAATATCCATCCAAGGGATCCCCGAGAAATACTTATGGGATAAAATCCTGGCCTAGGTCTGATCTTGCTCCACACACCACCTCCAGTACAGTTTAGCCGCAAGCGCCACCCCAGACAAAGAAGATTGTCTTAATCCAAGACCACCACATTGCTTCAGGCTACAAACAAGATCCCATCTGACCACACTCCATTTGGAGAACAATAAATTGTCTATCTAAAGCATCTAATTCCTAAACAAAACCATCTGGGGCCACCTAGAGCATGCATTTGTAAATGGGGAGAGCCAAAACCATAGATTTGATCAGTTGCACCCGACTAGCAAAGGACAACCATCTATGGGTCCAATGGTTAACCTTTGCCTGAAACTTATCTAGAATATTCTGCCATGATTCCTTGGGCAACCTTTTGATAGAGATAGGCATACCAAGGTATGTTAGAGGAAGGGAACCAATCTGAAATCTCAAGATATTAGCAATCCTCCTTTGGATAGGACCGGGAGTATTGAAGAAGAAGATGGACGACTTATTTTCATTAATCAGGTGACCTAAGGCAATCAGATAAACATCCAACATCGCACGCAAGTTTGTAGCCTCCCTGATTGTAGTCATACCCATCAACGCAGTATCATCCACAAACTGCAAATGAGACTGAGGAGGAATATTCCCTCCCCAACGCCACCCCTGAATGAGACCCATCTCAACATTCCTTCTCAACAACTGGCCCAGACCTTCAACAAGAAGCAAAAATAGATACAGAGATAACAGGTCACCCTGTCGCAGACCCCGAGAGGCACCAAAAAGCTCTAAGGGCTCACCATTAATTAAAACAGAGAAGGATACCGAAGTAACACAACTCATGACCCATTGAATTGACTCATCCCCAAAACCAAAAGCATTGAGAATCTTTCGAAGGAAAGACCATCAAACTCTATCATACGCCTTAGCCATATCAAGCTTGATAAACATTGCCTTATCCTTGGAATTGGCCATAGAGTGAATGGTTTTTGAAGCTATAACCACCCCATCTAGAATTTGTCTTCCCGCCACAAAACTGCTCTGCTACTTGGAGATCAACTCTTTAAGCCATTTTTTCAGCCTATCCACAATAACTTTAGAGTTAATTTTATAAATCACATTACAAAGAGAAATGGGTCTAAATTGGTTTAACCTGTTCGCCCCGTCACATTTGGGGATGAGGGCTAGGAAGGTAGAATTCAACGCCTGTAACATCTGCTTATTCTTCTGAGACTCCTGGACAACCGCCAATAAGTCCAACTTGATAATATCCCAGAATTCTTGAAAGAACTCCATCAAAAAGCCATCGTGGCCAGGAGCTTTCCCTTTCTTCATCTGGAACACCATCCCCTCAAGCTCTTCAATCGAGATATCACCCATAAGATACTCATTCATCTCCATAGTAACCAAAGGAGGGATGCAAGACAGAACTTGAGCCTCCTCAGCAGGAACCCCCTGAGAATCCTCCTTGAATAGGGAACCAAAATACTGCACAACTTCACATGAAATATCCTTAAAAGAGGAAAGATGCTCACCAGTGTCATTCACCAGAACAGAGATTGAATTCCCATGTCGCCTGGCTTTGACCGAATTGAAGAAGAAGGTCGTATTTTTATCTCCCTCCTGAATCCATTCAATTTATGCCTTTTGTTTCCAATAAACTTCCTCCCATAATTCACACTCCTCCAACACTTTCAAAGCCCCGGCCTCCTCCTGAAGTAAATTAGCAATCACTCCATCTTCCCCATCACCCTCGTAATGATATCCAGCTCAGCTTGGGCAACAACCTTTGCATGGAAAATGTTTCCAAAGCACTATTGGTTCCAATGCTTATGCTGATACTTTACAAATTACAGAAGCTTAGCAAAAGTATACATTGTCGTGCCAAAAGTAGATCTACCATTTCTCCATCATTCAACCACATAATCATGAAGAGAGGGATCACGTAGCCACATAATATGGAACTTAAAAGGGGGCGACCAAGGCACACGAACTAAAGAAACAACAGGCTTGATAGGCCAATGGTCGGACCCCCTCCAATCCAAAATTTTTGAGCTAGAAGACCACAATCCACCAACCCAATAACATGAAACTAGAAAATGGTCAAGTCTTTCAAAAATGCAGTTATCCCCAATCCTTGGATTGTTCCACGTGAAATAACCATTATTAGGCTTAACATCAACAAGATTCAAAGCAGAAATGTTATCCTGAAGAAGCAATGTAGAAGGCTCCAGTCTTGCAACACCACCCCGCTTCTCAACCAACTCAGAAATAGTATTAAAATCACCAGCCATAATCCATGGATGAAAAGGCACCATACTCTAGACAAAATGAATATGGTCCCACAAAAATTGCTTACCTTGAAGCTCAATAGGTGCATAGATATTAGAGAGGAGGATAGACTCCCCAGTCTTGAAACAAGAAGCAATCATAGAGATAGAAGACTTGTTGGACATCCACCAAAGAGGGTGAATCTTCCAAGGATTCCAAAGGCAAGCCACTCCACCCGCAGACCCCTGAGCACCAATGCACTGGTATTCACCGCTTCCCCACAACTTAGGGTATAAACCAAGCATGCCTTCCATAGATAACGTAGTCTCTTGCAGGAACAAAACATCAAGAGTTTGACTTCTAACCAACTCACGAACAACTTTTTGTCGAGGGCTTTTGTTCAAGCCCCTTACATTCCATGATAGAAAAATCATTTCAAGGAGCTTGAGAAGTGCGAATCCAGAGTCTTAATCGACTCTGACTCCACCAGAGTTTCCCCAGCTAACTTGATCTTCTCCATATCCTTTTTCCTACCAAGCTTTGAAGATTTCTCCCCCATCCATTTTTTGAGATCCTTTTGATGGAGACCCAAACGAGAAGGAGAAGACTTGTTATTCTTCCCTGCATTTGTTCCTGCATGCAAAGCCAAAATAGAACCGTCTCCCCCACTCCTTTTCATTTCCACAACAGGAACCAACTCCACCTGGACTTCCATTTGAAGGTCGATATCCATTTGCAAAGCTCTAGTATCTCGTGTACCCTAAGTAGCCCCAGAAAGAAGACCCTCCTGCCTAGTACACACAATACCTTGGTCAAATTTCAACAAGCCCAGGTTCACCTCCTGTTGGCCAAGATCATCCAAAACCTCAAATCTGTTAAAACAGTCTTCATCTTGTCTTTCTTTCAAGGTCCTCTTTTAACCTCGGTTTCTATTACGATTCTTTACAGGGGCAAAGCCATCTGAACCAACCCCATCCTCAGGAATGGGATCCTTTCCCTTATCCTCCCTAGGTGGGTTGCGAGGAGGTTGAGAAAGCAGAGGCTCCACAGACCTAGCCCTTGGACATCTTCGCAATAAATGACCATATTCATGGCAAAGACGACATTGAAATGGAAGAGTTTCATAGTCTAGTGCGTGCATCCAGGAATGAGGACCCATAGACATATCCAAAGAATCTGATAATGGCTTACTTAAAAGTCAATTTCCACACAAATACGAGTAAAATTTATCACCTTTTTAAACTGAGTCTGTTGTGAATATCCAACCGGCTTCCTAAGCAACGACCCTGGCAAATGCAAAATGTCATCCCGCCAACACTCCACTGGAAACTGCAGAAGCCGAACCCACACCGAGACCCAATTCGAAAGCTCCTCAGCAGGGTTAAAACCAATCATGATCCATCATGCAATCAAAGGTAACCATGAAGTAATTATTTGCGCCCAAGACTCTAAAAATTGCATCGGTATTCGCATGTCCAAAAACTTGCAATAAAAAGAGTGCCTCAAATAATATTCAATATCCTCTTCTACCATCTCCAAAGGGATGACCAATTTCGGTCTCTCCTTGCAACGTTCCAAACATCCATTGATTTTCGTGATCCAAGCCCCATTATACGAGCCCATTCCATCAAGCCCAGGTTTCGGCAAATATAGATTATTATTGAAAACCTTTAAAGCATGCAAAGGAGATTTCGCGCCAATCGCTAATCAAAAATCCATTTTGGGGCTAGCACTCGAGGTCTCCCTAGGCAACATTATACCCAAACCCAACCCACAACGGGAATGCAGGCCCTGGGATATTCAAAAAGGATGTCAAAATAAGGATTTTGAAAACCCCAACCAACGCTTACCACTAACGTTGGTTGAGCACAAAGGAAACACCTTCGATAAGAGGCTACGCAAGAAGAGATAGCTAGGCACAAAGGCCCGCTTCACACCAACACCCACAGCTTCCAACAACGCACCACCCACCGCTCAACGCCAAAAACAATCCCCACAGGCCAAGTAAAGATGGTATGAGGCAAACAAAAGGAGAAAAACGTCGCCCCTCGCCCCCGAACATAGTTACAAACCCCCCTCCCAATGCAAGTTCACTCAAAAAGCAGGGAACGAGCTAGGGCACGGTAGCCCTAGCTCGACACATAGAGTCGTCGCACGCCATCATCTGAATCAACAATGATGAACATTTTAGTAGACTAGCTTGAGTAAGTTATTTTACCAAATGTAGTTACATAACATCCCAAACCTAGTTTCAAAATTGTCCAAAGAAAGTGCGATGTGTATGCCATCATCTATCCAAAAAATGTTGGTCAAGGAATCATGATCATTAATTGATTTAGATTACATTAACTAATTAAAAAAACTACAAAACGCTAATGAACCACATATGTCCATCATTTAAAATATAGAATAATAAGTTAAGGGAAACAATAATAAAATATCAATGTTTGAATATTTTGGAAAAATAAAAAGAGTGAAAATATGTAGAATATAAAAAGATAATGAAGCTAAAAGATACGTTTCCTTTTTGGAGGCAATTCAAAGCCCATATAAAATGCAATTATGTAGCAAGAAAGAAAAAACTTATTTCTACTTATGATAAAGAAATAAAATTGAAATTTCTTTAACCAAAGGTAGGTGAACTCATGAAGTGGTAGATATCTAATGTGTAACATTGTATTCCAAAATGTGCCCTTGACTCTTGTTGATATGTGCCCACTAGAACTTCTTCAAAAAGGCTAATTTTGCCAACCCAAAATATAATACCTAAGAGGTAAAATAGATAATAGTTTTTATCATAGTATCTTTATAACACTTGATTGATGTTTACTAAATAAATGTAACAACTCATGTGAAATGAACAACACCACCTTTTGGAGGGTTCTCAAACTAACATTTAATAGATAAAATCATTAAATAAAAAATAATAATAAAATAAAGAATTAATTTTGTGGGATGAACATCTTCAACACTTATATAAGAACATTTATGCTCTTAATATGTATGTAAAGCACTTCACACTAACAAATTATTAATAGTTCTAGCTTAAAAAAGCAAAAAAATCCTTCCTACAAAAAGAAGACTAAATAGTTTATAATTACTTAATAATTTATTAATAGAGTAAATGATTTATATTTGAAAGCAAACTATCTCACACACACACACATAAACATTAGATGTCCATTCAACAAGTGTATAAATAAAATAATAATAAATACTTATCTTTTACAATTAAATAAGAATTGTTCAAGGGGTCAGGCTTAATTAGTTAACGCATTGATTTCTAATTGTGGAGACTCAAATTTAAATCCCAAAAAGAAAATCTAATATGAAATTCTAAGTTGTGATTCTTGGTATTGAATAGTCGGCTTCTAATATGGAAATGGTTTCTTAATAAGTGGATTTCTAAGTTGTGACTCTTGGTATTCCATAAGTGGTTTCTGGTGTGGTTGCTCAAAAGGAGGAGGTTTTTGTCCCAGTTATTCTCGCAAGAGCTTGTATCTCTGTTGATGCTCGTATGAGAAAAATAATTATAAACGATAATCAATAATTAAAATTAAATAAGGATTATGGATATGATATTATGAAGTAGAATGGGTCAATCTAGCTCAGTTTTTATTGCTACTTTTATTGTTGGTCATGATTCAGGTGATTGTAGTTTTGAGTTTTGAACCTCCATCTAGCTCTACCTCCATTCCTTTCTTGTTTTTTTTAATCATATTAATAACTCATTTGAGAGAGAAAATGTATTAAAAATGATAACAAATTGATACAATGAACTAATATATTTCCATCTATATAAGGAGATAAGTCAAGAAGGATGGTTTGTCCAACCAATATAGTGTTACTAGATAATTAATGATTTTTGAAAGCTAATTTAAAAATAACAATTGATCCTTTAGACTAATAATTACATTTTTCTTAAATGGTATAAACTTTGCACATGCATAATAGACAATAAAGAGATTTGAAATATGACAATATTATGATTTTGATAATGATAGATCAATATTCTTAAAAAGGCATAAAAAAAATAAGATTTAAGAATTGTGATTTTGTAGTAGCCTCTCAGAAAGAAATGTGTAACCATTTCTAGAAAAATAATATCTTTTGAAGTTCAAAAAGATATTGATTTTTGTTTTAGTGGCAATCATGATATTTAAATACAAATTAGAAGAATAACAAACAAAGGAATGAATTATAGTGCTCATAATTTTAAAAAAAATCATCGTAAGGAAAGTACATGATTCACATCAAGTAATTAAAAAAAACAAAGGACATGACTAGTCGTTAACAAACTCTTGCCAAGGCCTATCTCCACTCTAACCTAGGGTTCAAATAAGGTGTTATTTATTATTTATTTTTAGGTCTTTAATGATATTCATTTGTAAAATTTTGGTAAAACCAAACAATATTAGTAGGGCATGAGGGAAAAAGCCAAGTTCTCATTATAAATTTCAACATAATACAAGGCCTGCAATGACATTTATTGTTTTAGTTCCTAGCTATAAGACTTGGATGCCTTCCATATGTAAGTATTACTTGGGACCCCAATATGCATTTGGAGCCATAAGAAACATCAATAGATGAGAAGAGCAACCCCTGCTTCCTTACATGTGAATGAGTAGAGTACATTTTATCTATTCTCGCTACAATGTTATAGATCAAACACATACAAGGTATAATTGTTGAAGAGACATGAGCACCTAGTATAATCACTATAGTAGAGTAAAAGATGACCTATGTAGAATCCTTGAATAGGTTTGTTAAAGCAAAGGTGGGTAGAAGAGGTGGAAAAGACATGCATGAGCAATTTTGAAGATGTTGAAGCATACACAAGCTCCACACATGAACACTTAATGTCAGATATTTGTGAAATAAATTTGTATCTCATTGTGAAATAAATGTGAGCTCTATTAGGCAAATTTGATTATTTTTTAATTCTTATTTGTTTTCTTAATTGAACAAATAAATTACCATTTTATTTTTTTCTTCACCATTATTTATTGTTATCACATGAAATATTTTGATTGATTCTTATAAATTAAAAATTCATAAATTTGCTCATAAAAATTCCAACAAAATATGTAAAAAATTATAAATTGTAACTATTTCTAAAGGAAAAAATCAAAGTAAAATGTGAACATTATAAAATGTGAAATTTTATTTAAGATGGCATAGTTTTCAAATGAAACTAATGAAAATCTTCTTCTCATAAATTTTTGTAAAGTTTTTGATTTTTACTTCCCTATAGATCATTGGTCAATTTTATCACTACTTGAAACAAATGCAAAACGTTCTAAAAGAAACCATCATAATAACAATAATTTTTTTAAAAAATCATTTAAATTTTTACTTCATCTTATTAAATCCATTTTAAAATTTAATTTTTAACAAACTAAAACTAAAATATTTCAAAAAAAACACATTCACCAACAATTTTTTTACATGCTATAGTTTATAAAAAAAAATCATATCAAATTATATAAATTTTAAAATGTGAAAAGAAATAAATATTAAAAATATTCTTAAATTTTTCATATACACACAATGAATTATCAAAATTATTTTACTTATACAAATTTAAAAATGTAAAAAATAAAAAAATATTAAAAAAAAACTATTCAAAATTTCAAAAGAATACAAATAAAAACAATAATCTCCTAATCGAATATCATTGCTCAAAAGACGGGGAGCATACATTACTTCACAAGCAAGAATTAAATATTCTTCGAAAAAAAATTAAAAAAAAAGCGAAAAGAAAAGAATTAAATTTTCTTCAAAAGCACTCATTAAATGCTCTTTATACACTAAGTGGCTAGATTCCTCGGAAACGAAATTCAGGTAAAATTAAAACAAATAAGCTTGAAATTCACGCCAAATTCAAATACACAAAAATCTCCGAGCTGTGGGAATCTTATAACGGCTACGCGCCGTCTATTATATGCCGGCAGTTAGATTATTTTTAGTATTCTTTAATTATCTTCAATGAAATTTTAAAATCCGCCGGCAGACGTCAGTATATGGAATGTGCCATTTATTACGTACCGTTAATTTAATTAGAGAGCGTTAATTAATATTAATTAATTCTAACTAATGATTACGATTACGATATTTTTCGGGGAATGGATTTTAAACTATTAAATTATATTATTATATTTGATTTTTTTTTTAAATTATGAGGAAAATTAAAGTACAACAAATGTGCTTCCGTGCATCCCCCATTATTGTTTTTTACATATGAGTGTTGAATATTTAAAAAAAATAGTTTAATAAGTATTAGTATTATATGTTTTTTTTAGTTATTTTAATAGTAGATTTTTTAAAATAAAATAATTTAATATAAATGAGATTGAAGTAATATTCATTGTGTTTTCTTTTGTTTTTGTTTGTTGAATTTAATTTTCTTTTTAATGTTTATGGATTTTTAGGATATACAAATTTGAATATAGAATATTTGATATAGAGAATAAAATAAAATAATTTAAAATAAATGAGATTGAAGTAATATTCATTGTGTCTTTTTTTGTTTTGTTTGTTGAATTTAATTTTCTTTTTAATGTTTTGGATTTTTAGGATATACAAATTTGTATATAGAATATTTGATATACGGTTTTAAAAGATATTTATATAAATATTTTAGAAATTAAAAAAAAACGTTGCATCATATTTTTATGTCGAAGGCGTATTTTATTTGAAAAAGACAAAGCTAAGATTGCTAATCAATGGCAGGTATAGTCTGTTGTACCATGCAAGACGATTGAAAGTCTTTCGTCCATTGATTCAATGTTCGTAAAATTTTACCTGCAAACTCTAATCTGCGTAGTTCACAATGCTATATTTGTGTAGTTGCATATGAAATGAAATGAAATGAAAGATTTTAATGACGTCCACAAGACTAAATAGTCTATGGGACCAAGACAAACACCCTAATTTGTTTTCATGCTCTTTTCCAGGTTGGATCTCTTGCTGTTAATTTTGACTAGAAGGTTCGTTGTCTGGTTGATCTTATCCTCCTCAAATAACTGCTGCATATTTTCCACACCCAAACTATTTGCATACTGATTACGGATATCTTCATAAGCTATGCATTCCATGACGAAGTGCCATTCCGTCTCCACCACCCCTTTATTACAAAATATGCAAGTTCTTTCTTCATAAGCTTCCTTAGGTAACTTCCATTTGCTAGTCTCGCACCTAAGATGATGTGATCCCGTCCTCAGCTACGCAACTAACAACCTCGCTTTCCCTTTAATAGCAACCCCTGAATAAGTTTTTTCACCATGATCCTTTGTTGGGTTAAATTCTTTGATCTAGTATGCTTTTTTTCGCCCAATTTGCTTTGACCACATGGCAGTCCTAAATTTTTCCCTCGCATACTTTTTTATTTCACTATTGGTGCTAGGACACTCCTGTAATTTGATGTCCCACTTGTTCAACCACTTGTTGTTTTGCTTCATCCATGTTTTCTTTCTATGATCTAGCGTCTCATCCATAACCGCTTTGGGCCACCGATGGTTATCCATGTTTTCAACCTTCTTAAAATAACTTATCAACCAGGTTATCGCCGATGCTTCCAAGGGAAAAGCCCCCGCTTTAGCTAAGAGAATTTCATATGGAACTATGGCTTTAACTTTGAGATTGCTTGTTATTAGGTGTTTCTGGATTCTTTCTATTTGTCTCCAACTACACTTTGACATATTGCTTCCCCACACTTCACACCCATAAAGTACAACCGATGTGACAAGTAAATCAAAGAGAGTTTTCTTGGTTTTCCAATCCCAAAGTTCGGCCTTTCTACATCTATTTTGAAGCAGGTAAGAGGCTTTCCAACCTCCTTGTATCCTTTTCGATCTACAAGTCTCCCAACTGAGCTTATAGTGAAATTCAATCCCAAGATATTTGTATTATGTCACTATATCAAGCGGGCTGCCTTCAAAAAGAAAGGTATGTTGTTTATCTTTTCTATTCAATGAGAAAATCATGGTTTTGGTCTTGGTGGTGTTCACTTGCATCCCAACTTCCTAACAAAAGTGTTCAAGAGCTTTCAAGTGTTCTCTTAACCCATGCGTTGTTTTTAAAATTAAAATAAGATTTGTCAGCATATAGAAGTAATTTCACTATGTAACCTACCAATTGAACACCATCCCCACCTGCCTTGCTTAACCAGGCTTCCAACTTATCAATGTATAGACCAAAAAGCATGGGAGATAAAGGGTAGCCCTGCTTAACACCAATGTCGCTGCCAAAACATTCTGACATACCCTCACTTGTTCTAATTTTAGCACTAACCTTCTCATACAACCCGTGAACAACAATTCTATACCCATTTGGAATGCCTAATTCTTCCATCCTACTCCAAAGTTTGTCCCTAGGCACCGTGTCAAAAGCTTTCTTAAAGTCTACAAAACAACAATAAGCTTCCTCATCCTGGCTGTCCCAAATTTTCTCAATCAAGTGTCTAAGGGTGATGCAGTGATAAACAACAATATGGATGTCATAACATTTACTGTTGTGTAGCTGCATACAAATGTCATATCATTTATTGCTGTGGTAAACCCGCTTTTCAGATTTCCTTACAAACAAGAATCAAGAATCAGTAAATTTATTTCCACGTCTAATCTCCTCTACCAGATATCTTGCAGCTTGGTGAAAATGAACTAGATTTTAATGCATCTCAAGTAAAACAAACATCTTCCATTGCCTCGTATGCGTTTTAGATTTTTTGAATGTCAACGTCCAGATCATCATCAACACCTTCATCTAACACAACAACTTATCCTGATATGAAATACAATATTTATTAAAGAATCAAGCTAATATCTACAACATTAGGCATAATTATCATACCAAGAGGGCAAAAAAGTAATAAGTGAAAAATGGCATCATTAAAATTTTGAAATATGAAGTTAAAAAAAACACGAATAGATTGGTATAAGGGAACTTCATAATCTTACCTTCACACTTTTTGATGAAAAAATTACTTTTGGCCCCTTCCTTCAGGGCAATGCATATCTGAAGAGATTGGGAACTCTAGATCGTTTTCCCACTCATGCCAACATGAATGTGAATATACCCTTGCTTCCCCATATCCAAAATCACTCTCATGCTCAATTCATAAGAATACAACCAATGTCAATTAACTAAATGAATTGTACAAAAGTCTCAAATTTCAAATTATTGTACATAGTGTCAACCCTTTTTTATTTTACCCCTACAAATGAGGGTTTGGTCAGAGGAAAGTTTGGGAACCAACAAAAATAGTCCCTTCAAGCGGAATTGATTAATCAAAACTATGAAGCTTATTAAACATCTTGCTTTTACTGGAAGAAAACAAGACGCGCCTTAAAGCATAAAGGGTTTGAAAAATAACTTGGCCATGGAAAACTACCAAATTTGAGGCTAAGACTGTAAAGAAATGAGCAAGCTAAATACATGCTTAATGAAGTTGAGAAAAGGTTGAACCTCATACTCAAGTGTGGGTTTGTAGTTGCGCACAAGATCAAAGATGATGTGTATGCAAATAAGGCCATTTTCTTCATTGTCATTAGTCAAAACATGCATGACAACCTTGAGTAGGTCTTGCATGGAGGGGCTAACCACAAGTTTATGGAGCCTTTGGATAAAAGCTTGCATGGCGATGAAAACAATGAGGCTATGCAAGTGTCAGGTGTCCGCTCCCAACCAGGTTCCGCCTATTCTCTATCACATGAAGTGGGGGCATGCATTATTCACTTTGACAGCTATTATATAAAGAAATTAATGATAATTAAATTATTTTAAAGGTTTCTTATTGTTTCACCATTTCTGATTTTATAAAAGAAGGCTTGTTATTCACTCGTCTTATTCTTTTTCATTTTTTTATCTCATAGTGGGTATAGAGACAACATGGGTGAAGTAATTGACCATTTCACTAGAACCTACTTTCATTATAAAAAAAAATGTGTAGTTATTTTTGGCCAAGACAGTATTGGGAAGACAACCATAGCTAATGTAGTCGTCAACAACTTCCAATAGCGCTTGACAAATTATGAATTACATTTACAACAACCATAAGAACAAGGAAAACAAAATAAACAAAATTTTAAACAACCATAGATAAAACCACATAACCAACAATTTCATTTAACATATAAGAAAAGAGATGTTTTAGAATGAAATAGAACACAACAATCCAACTTGGTATAAATGAAACTAACGTAATTGACAAATGATCTTTTTATTCGTCCATGCACAATATTTTAGGAATGAAAACGCATCTGGCATATATATCTTTTAGTTATGGGGAGGCCACAACATTATCAGCACATCAAGATGATCTTTGCAGTTTCTTGTTTTCTTTGAGAGCGCCTCTTTCCTGTCATCATGAAACAAAACAAACTCTTTCAAATATGCAAAAATAGATCAAATGGAGGGAATTATTGTTTGCACATCCGATAAACTATTTGGCTATAAAGAGATGAGTTATTGAGGTTCTGAATCTAAAAGGTTGCCTTCATATTGTTGTTGACTATACCTTTTCCAGAAGAAGATGAAGTCTGGGACAATCTAAAAACCTGTTGAACACAATAATCTAGGAAATCTAAAACCCCATTTTTTTTTAACTCGAACAATTATATAGTATATAGTAATGTTACTGTTATTTATAAACACTTAACAAACATTACAATAATTATGAGTATGTCCCCTTATTTATCTCACATTTACTTTACCATGTTAGTTTGCAAAGATAACATATCTAAAATAAAGTTGTATTTTTATTGCATGTAAATTATATCTTTGCTCTACTCATTACTCACATCCACTATGTTTCTATTGGTCTACAAAAGGTTACACTTAATTTTATTAAATTTTAAACATCAACAGAGTAGTTTTACTTGGTTTTTTTTCAAATGAGAAACATGTCTATTGTTAAATACAAATACATTCCAGTTTGAAGTGATCGTGTGACAATCTTGCAACATAAAATATATTTCTATCTATAATACTGCGCTTACACAATAAACTATTTTTACAACATTCTATATATATCCAAAATGTATGTTTACACACAATTATATTTTAATACCAAATAAATTGAAGTAACCATGTATCAATGTTACAAGAAAAAACGTATTTATATGTGTACTATTGTGTTCAATTGCATACATTTTATACTTACAAATTACCAAATTCCAAGAAAACTATATTTTCAGCATTCTATATATATCCAAAATGTATGCTTGCACATATTTACATTTTAATACCAAATTAATTATAGTTCCCTTTCATTTATTTTATCATTTCATTTTCATTAATTTCTTGTCTCTATTACAAAGTTATAAATCTTTAAGACATTTAAGCGCCTAACTATAATATAACTTATGACACATAACATAATTAATAAAATTTAAAACTTTTACTGTATCTAAAACATTTTGCAATCTCAACCAACCTACCTAAACAATTCCAATATTGTCATAAAATTATTCAGCGTATCCATTGCACACCAAACTGTGTGATTGCTAGTAATTATATATTCTCAACTTTTATAGATTAAGTAGTGTAAGTTATGATAAAATGTATTTGCTTTAAATTATAATTATATTAAAATATTTTAATTAATTAATTTGATCCGTAAGAGAAGATTCTATTAATAGTAATGAAAAGTTACATAAGTGGCCAGCCATGGCCAACAAGCAAAAACACTTCAACATCTAGACACCCTACTAATTTCTAATACCTTCCTCAGAGAAACAATCCAATTGCTAAGGATAGCAGATACTACACTATTTAAGATGCACTTTGAATGCCAGATTTTTGCAATTATACTCTAATCTGGTTTAACTCCACCTTGATGATTTTCTTTTTCTTGTTCTGCACTTCTTTCCACTCCTCCCCATCCTCATTTTTCTATAATTTTATGGGATCATTTATTTGAGCTATTTTCTGTGAAACACACTCTCCACTAGAAATGTATCAACACTTTCCGCTCATTGAGCATTTTGAAGGTGAAATGTCCTTTGAATCTGAGGCCACTTGTTGTGAACTGGTTTTTGGTGGATTTAAATTGATTGAGATTGGTTGTTGAGGCAACTTTTGGGTTGGGTTCACCTCTAAATAATTCCCTTCATCTTGAGAAATTGTACCTTTCCCACCCTCATCAATTGGGAGAGATTCGCCCCGCAAGAAAGATGTTGGTTCTTCATGCTTGACCTTCACTGGAACTATGATTGAGTAATGATGAGGAAGGGCATTGGACCACCAAGACTGTTGTTCTATTTTTTTTAATGATTTTGGAGCAAGAATTGGCCATATGACTAGTTTCAAAGCACTTTCTGCATCGAAAAGGCAAACCTTTGTAGTCCAGAATTTGGGTCCAATTGCAATTCCCGAATTGAAAAGTGATGTCGATCGGAAGGTCCTTTGTGACTTCCATTTCCACAAGGATACGAGCAAATGATGTATGAATGAAGTTAGAAGTGTTTGTATCAGCAGCCGAGAAACAACCCAAAGAATTACCAATTTCCTAAAAGCACTCTGTGAACTAGAACTGTAGTGGAAGATTCGAAAGGTGGATCCAAACGGGCTTCACAGTGAAGGATGTAGTGACTGGATTAAAATATGGAAACCATAGTTTGAGAAGAAGCAAGCTTTGCCCCCACCACCATTTCTCTTGTAGAATAGCATCCCTATATTGCCTACAATCAAACATCAGAATAAAAAACCCCTGGGCACAAGGGTAGACTTCAACATTAGCTTTGAGCTTTGGTTGCCATGATGATGAAATTCAATTGTGCAAATCTCATAATTTTGGCCAAAATCGGTTGAATTGACCAATCAAACCATTTGAAGCAAAAAAAATCTCCCTAGCATCGAATCTCCTTCTTAAGATTCTCTAAAAAAATCAGAACAGGTGAGGAGGGAGCACTCTGGATGATGGATCTAGGGTTTCCCATAGAGGACCTTTGCACATCTAGTTCTGAGTTTCTCTTTAATGGCAAAGCATCCCAAGCCCCCGATTTGTATTTCTTTCCCTGATATGATCCGACAGTTACATCCATGAAGGAGGCATTCAACCCAGGCTTTAAATCCTTCAAGCCACACGAGTCAAATGCAATGAACAGTGGTAGATTTGTATTGCCAAAATCATATTCATGCGACTTCAAGTATTTATTTGTGTGTTATTTATCGGCAACCCTAGCCGAGCTAGGACACTTCCCTGGGGGCAACTTGAAGGCCAACTCTGCACCATCAGTAATAGGCTTCCTTCCCATGTCACAAACTTGGAGATGAGGGATGGTACAAGTAGAATCATCACCTGCATTGGCACTGGCAGGGCATATCGTCGGTATGGAGGTAGACACAACAACAAAGGTAGCAGACAACATTTTCACTCTTTGTAACCTGCTTAATTTACTTATTTTAATGGTGAAATGATAGTTTAAATTATATTCATTATTAATGAAGAAGAATGCTATGTTATAATTGATTAAAATATAAACTTGCATAGATATCTTAAATACATCTATTTAAAAAATGTCTATAAATATCAATTTATAGAACTATTTTATTTTATTTTACTTTGGAACTATTTTGTTTACTACATATATGGAGACATAAATTTTATATATGAAATATTATATTTGTTATCAAATATTAATATTTTGATTTGTAAATGATTTCCAAGTTTAAGATAAAAGGTAAGATTTTTTGTTTACACTCTAGTTCTTATTGCAATTGTAGAACGCTCTCACATTAAATAACAATAATATTATTAAAATTGTTTAAATTTGTTTGAAAATATTTTAAAATTAAAAAAATTAGTTTAACAATCAATGAACTCTTTAATTTAGAAGTTTTAGTTTATTTTTGTAACTCTCAAATTAAATTTAAAAAAATAATAATAAAAGTAATAATTAAATATATTACTTAATTTATACAATTGCGATGCCGAGTTCTTTCGCTAAGTCAATTCTTCCTACGCATAAGGCCTCAAAATTTTCATTCACGATGCCCCCCTCTAGATAACATTCTTGAGGGAAATTCATGCCTTAAACATATTTCGGGTTCTCCTCCCCTTCTGCCTATTTCGTGCCCAAAATTTTTGTCTACAAATTTTGAGCCAGAGAAATTTGATTCTAATGTGATCTCCCCTCCAATGCCTCAAAGGTCTCCTACTTCTTTGTATGGTACCTTAAGTGGCCCTTGCTCGAGTTGTTGTACCCATATGAGAAATCAAATATGTGTTATTTGAATCAACTAATCATAACAGTAAACTGGAACATTTTTATTGCATATCACTGAACTCTCACAACATGACAAGAATCTTCACAGATCTCTCACTTTATGAGTGCATATCCATTACAACTAAATAACAAAAAACTAACAATGAAGTATTATCTATGAAACAAAACTAGAACTATCAAAAACATATATCCTCTAACTAGATCTAGTCCTCAACCACCAATCCAAATATATAGGCTCAAGAGGAGTTTTATTTGCATAAGGACTAAAAACATAAATTAAATGCAGATGTCCACTCTCCTTCAAAATAGAGAGGGAACTAGTCTTTGTAGCTGAAAGCATAATTGAAAAAGATAGAAGAAGACAAATAGAATTGAAACTCTACCCTAATGGTTTGACATAGACGTGCTTTGTGAAAACTGTCACGTTGCCTTCCTTATCAATACAAACTTCTTCTTTCTCCTATCATCTTATTGGATAATTCGGTGACACAAAATTGACCACTTCAATGATCACTTCCATTATTTCCTATAACTGTCATGTTTTCAACATTCTAGACTCTCCCCTGCAATCTACCTGAAATCCTTTGGCTACGGGCTGGTCAATCCAGTTGTTGTGGGCTACAGTTCCTCTGGCTACAAGAAGTTAGTTCTATTTAAATCATACACATCATTTAACAATCATGAATTAAACATAGAATCATATTGAATTTCATACACATTCACACATTTATCCGTCTAAACATCATCATGTATCATAATCATATTTCCACATATCAAAGTCTAGTTTAGGATGCTTAAAATATATAAAACATATATGTTTTGAAAGATGTCCGTGAAATAAGCAACTTGAAATGCTAAAACTCATAAACTAAATGGAAGAAAACTAGCTATTATCTAGTCCCATGACATTTGTGGGGAGATATCCTCCATCTCACGTGTGTGGTTACATTTCTAATAAGCTTCAAATATTATATTCATTGATATTTTTTGTTTGTGGGTGGAAAACATTTCATACAATATCCATAAACTACTATGTGTTATATGCTCTACTCCTATGCTCTCTTGTTTTCAATAGACTCTTTCAACAATTCACACAACTAGGAAGGCAAAGGTACAAATGGTTTTAGTCATGACAACCAGGTGGTAAAGGCAAGTTCATTTATTTTAGTTCTTTTCATTTGTATTGACACCTCAGTTTCATATATAATGCACAATGTTTGTTATTTGGAAAGTCACTCTTCCCGTCTCTAATTTTGCAGATTGCTCTTAATGGCAAGAAATGAAAGTGAAGAGGTTGCTTCCTTTCTAAACTTTCCAATTCCCCTCCAAGAAATGGTTGTCCTCCATTTTGTTGAGGAGGTCATCTTTTGGTATGGGTGGAGATTGAGTGCAACAACACAATTTTTGCCCCACAGAATAATCGACATTGAGATTGATGCTACCCATTGGCTCTCCATCATCTTTGATGATGACAACCAAGTTGATTGTGTTAATTTGTTTCTTTTGTATTGGCCCCATGGATACCCACACATTCTCATATATTACACAGTTCACATAAAAGTGTATGGAAAGGAAATAGTTCTCTCGATAGCAGATGAAGCCATAGACTCTGTCACCAATCATTTTCCTACAAATTGATTGGTGATGGACTATAGTGACCTGTTTACGACATTTAATGGTCAGGGATAGTGACAAAGGTTCCATAGGACATTACGACGTATATAAAATAAGAATTAGTGTATGTAGACACACCATATTTTGAATAATGATTACAATTCAAATGTATGCATATGTCTTTCAAATTTTCTATGTATCCATTGTTGTATAAAAACAATATCTTTTTTTTACTCAGTTTTATTTAATAAAAGATTAAATATACACACCATATATACTTACGTAGAATCAATACAATTATTGGTGTACTATTCGTATAGGAGCGAATTTTCAACCCTAATGCAAATTCCCCTTTTACCCTTCTCCACTTTAGAAAACCAAATTCAGAGGCTTAATTCCACATAAGCCCGATGTTCTCCATCCACTTGGTGCCTGTTTTGAGCGTCGGTAGAGGCGTTTCTATCAGGGACATCTATGTGGTGCGCAAACCTCTACGCAACTCTCTTACGTCCCTGACAGATTCTTGCGACTGGAGCCTGCAAAGGCATTACATTTCCCATTGGGAGTCAACTTGTAATACCCTCTTCGACCGACCAACCCGAATATGGCTGTTTCTTCATCTCACTTCTTCATATTCACTATTCCCTCATCCATTTTGATCTCTGAACCTTCTCTGGACTCTCCTCTTCCTTCACATCTCTTCACAAGCTCCAAGCAGCTTCTTCACCATCTCTTCAATCTCAAGCAACACTTTACACTTCACAACAACAACATCAACACTCCATCACTTTAGTAGAGAAAGTGTGGAATGAAACACCACGACAACAGAGGCTTGAATTCCTCTCATTTTCTCCCCCACTAGCCTTGAGCGCTTTGGGCGGAGGTGGTAAGCTTTCAATCCTCTCCTCTATTATTTGGTTGAGTAGCATAACACTGTTTTGTAGTGCTTTTTTGTTTACTTCATTTCTACTTTTCTCTCTATCTATCTTGGTTGTTTGTGGAGGTGGGAACACCAAAATGGGGGTTTGATTCCTCTCTCTCTCTCGCTCTCTCGTGTGCAGGTATTGAAGACGTTCGCGAGCTGGAGGCTTCATCACTTGCACAATTGTAAGCGTTTCCTTAGCCTTCTTCTCCTTATCTTTATCACATTCTATTGCTTTATCACATTCCATAAGTTCTCAGCAATTAGAATACAAGCATTCACTTTGCCATTTTTTGTGACACACTTGCTTTACGGTCTGTATGAGATGCCAACGTGCCTCTGGGACACTAGCGCAACATGCTGTCATTCATGTTTTGCGCTACCGTCCTTTGGTCGAGAGCTTGTCGGTTTGTCCAAAGAATCTTTGTGACCTACTCTATCTGGTTCTAGAACTCTCGTTGTTGTCCTTTGAGGTAGTTTAGGGAAGTTCACTCTGTGAGGCTCTCTGAGTGAAGAGAACTCGTGAGTAGCGAATCCCCCTTCTCTACATTTTTGTGAACCTGATGTGAAGAACGTCTTTTTGAAAAAACTAGTAATTTATTTACCCTACTTGGCGAGGTCATAACTTTTGACTCAATGCTCAGAATCAGAACCGTTTGCACCATTGGAAAGGTCTTCTAGAGAACTAGTTGAGTCCCTAAAGTACTAGTGTCTTTGACAATTAAATTTTAGGGACCGACGCAATTTCTGAACCCTAATTCCTCTCCAAAGACCTCCAAAAATGCAAATTACTAGAACATAGAAAATACCAAAAAGATTGTAATGAATTTAATTTCTTTTATGAGCTCAGTATCTAATTTTCTTCAAAATGTTAATGATATTCCATTTCATGCATGTGATGGTGACTTGGCTTTACCCATGTCACTTGATATCTTTGATCCTTCTCATGAGAGTCCTCTTGCTTTAGAGGATATCTTGTTGCAAGAAGATGAAATCATTGATACCTTTCTTAATGTTACTCTACCTTCTATTCATTCCAATGCACTCTCTTCTGGAGATGATGCATTTTTGAATGACAAATGTCCTACTCATTCCAATGCACTCTCTTCTAGGGACGTAGCATTTGTGAATGATGAATTTATTATCTATTCCAATGCACTCTCCTCTAGAGATGATGCATCAGTGCATGATGAATCTCTTTCCACATTTGACCCTATTTGGATCGATGTTGAGAATATGTCTTCAAATAATCATTCTACTAGTTGTGATGATTCTATAAATGTAATCTATGTCTCTGTTGCCCCTCAAAGGCCTAAGAGACTAGTCATTTACGTGACTCCGACTAGTCCTTCTCCTGAAAGGGTTTGTTCCATTGATGGTGTTCCATTTGATAGTGATTCCCTTGACCTTTCTAAGGCTCCCTCTTATAGAGCGGTAGCTCGTACCTATGATACTAGAATGAATAAAAAACTAAGACTTCCTCAAGCACCTGAACCAATGACTAAAGCACCCAGTGATTATGATCTTGTCGAGCAACCTCAGGTTACTTCGGCTAAGATCTCATTGTGGAACTTACTTTAGTCTGCTCTGGTTTATCAAAGTATGCTTCAAGAAGCCTTGCAAAATATCCTCTTGTCTTCTTCCGCTAGGCTGACAAATGTTGATGCGTTGATAGCTCATATTCGTGCGGATTCGCCAAATATTACATTCTATCCACAGGAACTCCCACCTTCAAAAGTATAGAAACAAACAGATCCTCTAATGATTATAGTTAACATTAATAAAATTGGCATTAGACGTACTCTCATTGATGTTGGTTCAACACTCAATGTGTGTATTATTGACCTATTGCCTAAGATTAATATTGATCCATCTTCTATTAATGCTTCTTTTGTTGACATTCATGGGTTCGATAATGTTGGTCGACAAGCCCTAGGCACCATAGTCTTGCCTTTGAGGTTGGGACCCGTTATCGTACCTACCCTTGTATATGTTATGTTAGAGAAGTTACCTTATAACCTTCTTCTTGGTAGATCATGAATTCAGCTACGGGTTTAGTCCCGTCTACCTTGCATAAATCTATTAAGTTCATTTGTAACAACCAAGTAGTCACAGTCAAGGCTGACCTTGAGGCTATGCACTTGTGTGAGATGGTGACCGTTGGTCAAACTTTAGTTGTTCCTACTCTTATTCCTTCAGTGTCTTCCAATGTGTCGATGTTTACTCCAACAGTACTTACTACAAAGGATACTCTTGGAGTAGATGTCCCTGAAGAAGATCCTTCTGAAGCAAGAAATACTAAGTTTGCTCCTTCTCCTTCTCAAAAGAATGCATGTCTTGGTGATGATTGGGTTTCTTTAGACTTTACAGATTCCTTCACTCAAGAATATAAATTTGACCTAATTTGCTTAGACCTTTTGACGACCTCATTCACACCTGCTATCGAAGATGATTTTCCTTCTATATCATGGGATAATGTGAATGTGAACTATAATGTTCTTAGTATTGATCCTCCTTTTGAGGAAGACGATAACACTTCTGCTAAGGAGGATAATGTTGACATTCCTATCAAGAAGGATGGTGATGATCCTGTAGAAGAGTATGTTCCCCCTTGCTGGAATAATGCTCTCTATGAAGATCCTCCTTCTTCTCACAATTTGCAAACATGTTATGGCCCCGACTTTAAGCTCGTCTCTAAGTATGGCTATGAGCATAAAGGTTGTGGGCGTAATGAACAAGGCGTACAGGTCCCTATAGAATTTGTGCCTCGTAAGCGTAACTTGGGGCTTGGTTGTTTGAATAAAAACCACGGTTGAATGTTGACACAATGTCTGCTCAACCTATTTCTCACGGATTGGTCTATCCTCCTTTGTCTTCTATCTTCATATCTTCTTCTTTTGTGTAGTCAAAATTTTCTCTACGAGGGAACGAGTTACTTCCTGCTCCTCAACCTTTGTCTGAATAAGAGCGTATTTTGTTGTGGCTTCTAAAAGCCCGCTTAATTACTCTTCCTCCTCCTACACACAATAAATCTCACAAACATGATAAAGAAAAACATGCTTTTTATGCATACCATCGAGTGCCTGATCATTCCACTAGTGAATGTAAGGCCTTGAAGGATAAAATACAACAACTTCATGATTCAGGTGCCATCACTCATTTATTCACTGATGCACCTACCTTTTCTTCTCTACGACTTTTGAACGAAGCATCCCTTGAGTGGACCCTCTTCTTTTGAAGGGTTCCCGAAGGACCCCCTTTGAAAGCTTCTATGAATTCCATTGCATCTAGCTCGGGGGCAGCCCAACTAGACCTATTTTATATCTTTGCATCTAGCTTGGGGGTAGCCCGACTAGACTTTACTCTTCAAACTGTGCATCCCTTGAGTGGACCCCTCTTCCTTTTGAAGGGTTCTCGAGCGACCCCTTTGAAAGTCTTCCAACTTGATGGCGGTCTACAGGACCGAGAACCTGTAGAGCTCTTTTACATCTGCGATATGGGTTTTCCTCCTTGAGTAAGGATTGTTTTTATCACTTTTACATATGTGATACGGGTTTTCCTCCTCAAGCAAGGATTTCTTTTATCACTTTTTCTTAGTGATACGGGTCTTCCTCCTTGAGAGGGGATTGCTTTTATCACTTTTACTCGGTTATACGGGTCTTCCTCCTCGAGCGGGGATTGCTTTTATCACTTTTACTTGGTGATACAGGTTTTCCTCCTCGAGCGAGGATTGCTTTTATCACTCTTGCATTCATTTCTATCTTTCTCTTCTCAATTGTATATACCAGATTGAAGATCTACATCTTCTTCATCTTGAGTATGTGCTTTTCCTTTCTTCAACTTGACCTACACTCTCGGGTTTGCCAGATCGCGTTCTGCTTCCTTGACGGTTCAGGTATACATCTCTAACCCTATGTCTTCTTCGATCTACTTTACCAAAGCACTCACTAGTGTTCGTGCTTGCTAAAGTGGGGGAAAAATGTATAGGAGCGAATTTGCACCCCTAATGCAAATTCCCCTTTTACCCTTCTCCATTTTAGAAAACCAAATTCAGAGGCTTAATTCCACATAAGCCCGTTGTTCTCCATCCACTTGGCGCCTGTTTTGAGTGTTGGTAGAGGCGTTTATATCAGGAATTCCTACACGACGCACTTACGTCCCTAATAGATTCTTGCAATTGGAGCCTGTAGAGGTGTTACATTTCCCATTAGGAGTCGACTTGTACCACCCTCTTCGGCCGACCGATCAGAAGATGACCGTTTCTTCATCTCACTTCTTCATATTCACTATTCTCTCATCCATTTTGATCTTTGAACCTTCTCTAGACTCTCCTCTTCCTTCACATATCTTCACAAGCTCCAAGCAACTTCTTCGCCATCTCTTCAATCTCAAGCAATACTTCACACTTCATAGTAGCAACATCAACACTCCATCACTTCAGTAGAGAAAGTGTGGAATGAAACACCACGGCAGCAGAGGCTTGAGTTCCTCTCATTTTCTCCCCCACTAACCTTGAGCGCTTTGGGTGGAGGTGGTAAGCTTTCACTTCTCTCCTCTATTATTTGGTTGAGTAGCATAACACTGTTTTGTAGTGCTTTTTTGTTTACTTCATTTCTACTTTTCTCTTTATCTATCTTGGTTGTTCATGGAGGTGGGAACACCAAAATGGGGGTTTGACTGAGGCAAACCCCTATACAACCCCAAAATTTTCTCTCTCTTGTGTGTAGGTATTGAAGATGTTTGCGAGCTAGAGGCTTCATCACTCACACAATTGTAAGCGTTTCTTTTCCCTTCTCCTTATCTTTATCACATTTTAAATTACTTTATCACATTCCAAAAGTTCTCAACAATTAGAATAGAAGCATTCACTTTGCCATTTTCTGTGACACACTTTCTTTTTGGTCCGTACGAGACGCCAACGTGCCTCTGGGATGCCAGCGCGTCGCGCTATCATCCGTGTTATGTGCTATTGTCCTTTGGCTGAGAGCTTGTCAGTTTGTCCAAAGAATCTTTGTGACCTACTCTTTCTAGTTCTAGAACTCTCATCATTGTCCTTTGAGGTAGTTTAGGGCAGTTCACCCCGTGAGGCTTTTTGAGTGAAGAGAACTCATGAGTAGCGAATTCCCCTTCTCTACACTATTATATTTTAGTTTCCTTTTTTTCCTCTTATTTTTTTTCAATAGCATCTCATACAATGCTCATAACAAATTTTTTTTGTTTTTCTTTGATTTTTTCTAGGTGTGGGGGTTAATTAGAGTACAAATGGCTATGCTTTCATATTGGTTATGAGAAATAGGAGGTTTGAAAAAGGGTTTTGTTACAAAACACATTGTGATTAACTATATGCATCCTATTGCAAACTTTACATAAGTGATTAACTGATTCTTATTTGTCTATCTTTAATATAAGTGAATATTGACTCTAGGATTTTGTTCCCTTTCACATGCAACTCTTGAAGAAGCAATGAAAATTATAAAGGAGACTTTACCATGCAACTCATGTAGATCGTTAAAAATTTGTTTCTTTGTTTTGTTTGATTCATAATTTTTTATTACTATGTTGAAATATAATACATTCGTGTTTCATGAAGAGAATAAATTATAAATTAAGATTCTTATAATATCAAGCATCTATATTCAAGCAAGATTACATCCACAGGAATGAAACTCCTTTGAACTACACATAATTCAACTCCAAATGAAGCACAATCCTATTACTGCATAATTACATTAAACAACTCAACATATGTGATGGATACCATCATCCACTCATTATTCGAAATGTAGCAAACACTCATCTAAATTAAAATAAAACTAAGCACAGGGAAGAACCCACATAAATTAACAAATTCCAACAAAATATAATTTTGAAAGATCTTTCCCAACATAAGGGAGATCCCTTTCTTGTGAATGTCTACTTCCAACTCTCATTTTTCATGAAGTTCAACAAAGGAGAGTTGTTTGAAAGAATCATAGTATCCAAAGCCCTTCATACAACTTCCTTTGTACCATTCCACCTGTGCCATGTGACTTTCGCTCTTGTTGAAATCCTCATTTACTTTCTCAATGTTCTCATCTTGCTCATTTTTCACCTCCCCAAATTTTCTTAGTGCAAGAAATCCATGTTGATTCTGCTTCAAAACATATATAAAAAAATCATCAATGTTTGTGTGTGAATGGAGGAAACATCATCAAGAGGAAAGAAAGCAGACAAATAAGAGGTTAACAAAGCAATGGAAATAAATGTTAAATGGGAACAACTAATGAGATTTTCCAAAGTCTAGCTAGTAAGTACAAGTTGTGATCTTTGTGTGGCATATATATCATTTTTATTTTTGAGTTAGTGAATACACATGCATTAGACACAAAACAAACTTATTTATGTTCGAAGGAAAGTCTATTGGTGAAATATTAATCTATTACACCTAAGATTATATACAATAATATTTACATATACACATCATTTTGACTTTGAGTTAGTGAAAACATAGAGACTAAATACAACCCAAACTTAATTTAGTGTCAAGATTCAAAGCATGCTTGAAGGGAATGCTATTCAAAAAATAATCTTGAAGGTAGCTTAAATATTACAACAAATCACCTGGGAATTTACACATTACTATATATTTTAATTTCATTCTACTATTTTGTCTGATATATGAATTTAATAATTTATTAGGATGTTAGTGATGATCAGTTTACACTCATTTCCATGTGTTATATTTTTAGTGAATATGGAAATTTTATGGACACTAAATAGATAACACATTGTGTTTACGATAAAAAATATTTAATTCATTTGATTAAATGCTGAAGATTTATGCTCACATGGTGTGAATTAAAACTCATGACATTGTGAAAGTTAAAGATAAGTACTGATATTTTTTGCAGTGGATATTGGAGATCCAAAGCAAATCTAAATTGGGAGGGAAACTTGCCTTACACGATGCCACCGTAATACATATGTACATAGTGAAATCCTGATGTTTGAGTGGGAGATATCCTGATTCGAGTCACGGTCTTTCTTGAAAGCTGGAATGGTCATGATATATACCACTTGCTCTCGGTGGTATGTTGTGCACTTTTCAAATATGGAAAATGGGGAATTCTCCATGGTGGATTGTGAATGTAAACACAAAGCTTAAAAAATATAGATAAGGTGTATTTTCATTGTTCATGAGCAGGAGCTAGTGGATGCAATTAAAAAGTGTGTGGGCGAAGCAAAATGGAGCAATGAACACATTCACGACAAGGAGATCTACAAAAAATTAATACAAGTTCTGGTTGAAGCTATAGGTTGGCACACATGATTGGAGATAATTGCAAACAAAATATTTCCAATATTGATTCTTTCTTGTGCATGAGAACTAATCACCCACCTCCCTTGCTTGCCCATGGAGGGATTTATTTCCGGGTTGTTTCATGCTGGATCAAGTAACAAGGATTCTAAAACATATCTTTCCCTATGTTTGTTTAGGGTAGGATTGAACATGAAGAACATGAACAAATTTCTCGAATTTGTAAGCCTTAACAGGGATCTTTTCTCTTGTCTAGATCATGAGAGTGGTGGAACTTGTTGAAGGTGTATATACTCTCATGTATTGGGAACCATGGTTGCATAGCTGAATTACCACCATTAAATGTAATAGTTAATGGTGTATATACTCTCATGTATTGGGAACCATGGTTGCACAACTGAATTACCACCATTCAATGTAATAGTTAATGGTGTATATACTCTCATGTATTGGGAACCATGGTTGCACAGCTGAATTCCGACCATTCAATGTAATAGTTAATTGAAATAATAGAAGTAACATATAATTTTGTAATGTACAAGTTAATCATGGTTGCACAGCTGAATTCCCACCATTCAATGTAATAGTTAATTGAAATAATAGAAGTAACATATAATTTTGTAATGTACAAGTTACAAAATGTAGTGTGTTTTTTGTACCATTTAAAGTGACTGTTAAAAATAATCATGTCTTGGGACTTGCAATTTTCCATACACAAAAACAATATAGTGAAATGATCTTGTAATTTAAAATTCACTACACGTGTAGACATATGAGTATGTTATGAGAAATAGGAGGTTGGAAAAATAGTTGTGTTAAAAAACACAGTGTTATTAACTTTTTTCATAAAAGTGAATAAACAAAAAATATGGCAAATGGGGAATTCTCCATGGTGGACTATGAATGTAAACATGAATCTTCAGAAATCTAGATAAGGTGTCTTTTCATGGTTCATGAGTAGGAGTTGGTGGATGCAATTAAAAAGTGTGTGGGTGAAGGAAAATGGAGCGACGACCACATCCACGATAAGGAGATCTACAAAACAATCATACAAGTTCTGGTTGAAGCTATAGGTTGGCACACACAAGTGGAGATAATTACAAACAAAATATTTCCAATACTAATTCTCACTTGTACATGAGAAATAATTGCCCAACTCCCTTTCCTGCCCATGGAGGGATTGATTTTTGGGTTTTTTGATGCTAGATCAACGAGTAAAAAGGATTCTAAAACATATCTTTCCCTACGCCTATTTAGGGTAGGATTGAACATGAAGAACATGAACGAATTTCTTGAATTTGTAAGCCTTAATAGGGATATTTTGTCTCTCGTCTAGATCATGAGAGTGGTGGAACTTGTTGAAGGTGTATACACTCTCATGTATCGAGAATCATGGTTGCACAACTGAATTCCCACCATTCAATGTTATAATTTTTTGAAATAATAAAACTAACATATAATTTTGTAATGTATAGGTTACAAAATGTAGTGTGTTTTGTGTACCATTTGAAGTTACTATTAAAAATAATCGTGTGTCTTGAAACTTGCAATTTTCCATACACAAATAAAGTATAGTGAAATGATCTTGTAATTTAAAATGCACACCTACACATGTAGACATTTAAGTATGTTATGAGAAATTGTAGCACCCCTCTGATTTGCTTATATTTGCAGACAGTGTTTTATTTCGATTTGCTTATGTTTCTGACAATGCTTTTACTTTGATAAAACATGATACTATGTTGTTGTTATTTGATCACTGGCATTGGAGCGATGGTGGTTTTTATATTTAGATGTGATGGTACACTATATTGATGTTTATTGTTTATGACATGCTTTCTGGTTAGCATAGTTGTTTATTTGAGTTGATATTGATATATGCTCATCTGTAATTAATTGATGTTTTAGTTTCGTCAGTTTTGATGTGACACTGTATTGGTGAAGGGAACGAGATTCGAGCGCTCTACGATTTCGCGATTCTCTCTTCACGGTGGGTGATCCTACAATAGTGGTTTACAATTTTTGGCCAAACTGGACACTGAAATTATTATTTTTAACTAAATCTTCACATTCGGGCACCTATAACGACTAAACCGTGAGGAATTTGAAGATGATGAAAACTAGAGTCTCATCACATTTTGTCTGTAGATTCTAAAAAAAAAAAATTCAAAATTTTAGGAATAAGATTGCACTTCTTTTTCCATCTCCCACGAAAAATAGTTTTTTTTTCAGAAAACTAAAATTTTAAAAAGTGAAGCTCACCGTATACAACATAAAAAAATTTGTACGAGGGATAAAATTATATATTTTTTTAATTTAGATTTGTAACTATGATATCTAGCACTTTCATTTGGTCTCATAGTTTTTTATTGAATATTTTTTCCTTAATAGAGTTTCGAAGTCAAACCAATTGCAATTCAGACATAGGCAAATTGTATACAACATAACTTTTTTTGTATGTATCGAAATTCAATTTTTTTTTTTAATGGATCAAGGACATCAATACCCAGCATAAAAATATTTTAAAAAAAATATTTTGATAATTTGGTATTTTTCCACATGTGCAAAACAAAGAGCTTGATTTTCGGTGAAAAACCTATGTTTAATAAAACTAAAAAAACACATACATAATAAAACCAAAACATATTAAAATTATATTCATGGGATAGCTCATTTCAAGGACTACCATAATCATTTTAAATGAATTCATTTGATCCCCCAAAAGGTAAATCAAAAGTTATTTTTTATCAACATTTTGATAGGTGTAAAGGAGACTCATTTATAGGTATGGTTTAAAACTAGCGAGGTTCTATCCTAGGGGTTTTGATTTAAGGTGGTTTGATCAAACCCTCTTCAATTGGAATCCTTAAAATGGAACTTTTAAAGGCTTAAATCATTATATTTTTAAAAAATATGTGATTTTAGCAAAAATCGGTTCCTCTTAGAAATTGTAAACCAGCTTTGTGGGATCACCCCGATGTGATTGATTATGATATATATACATGTACGACATGTTTTATTGCAGAATTGCAGATACAGGACATCGACTCCACCTAGATTCATAGGTTTAAGCGTGTCCATTGCCCAACAAAATTGTTGATTGGGAGATAGTAACTGGATTTCCTTGTCAAACCACAACCCTAGTCACAGTGTGTCATCAGTTCTTGTGTTGGTCATGCTGTGTTGTTATGTTGTCCACATTTTCCTTGTCATTTATTTATTTTGCAAGGTATGTTCTATGGGAAATTAATGCTTATTCTATTTTTAATTGATTATTTAATTAATCTTGATTAATGTTGTTAAAAGCTTTATATTTGATTCAATTAATTAAATTAAATTTATTTTGTAAAGTGATTTAATCTTTGAGATTAAATTTATTTTATAAAGTGATTAAATTAAGTAGATTAAATTTAAAATTAGAAGTTAATATGTTATTTTGAATTATTAAATGAATAAATATGTTAGTAAATATCTGTGATTTATTTTGGGAAAGATATTTTAATTGTGACATGTGTTGGGAAAATTAAACACTGTTGTTGGGAATTAATTCTCGGAGAGAATATTTTCATTAACTGAAAGAGGAAAGAGGCTACTTCATGGCAATGAAGAAAGATATTTTAGGGAGGTTGTTGAAAATTGTTGTTGGAAAAATTGGAGAAGAAGTTCTCGAGAAATTCAGGCTCTGGTTTTGTTTTCATCTTTCTGGAAAAGTGGATAATTCAGAAGAAGCTTTGGTAAATTGGATTCTGAAGGCAAAGCTCTACTTCAAACATCATTTCCTCAATCATCCGAAAACAGGTTCTTTAATTTTTTTTTATTTATATGCAAATTGAAAAGATTGCCTGTACAAGCAGAATATAATATTTGTTTAGAAGCTTTAATATATTTTGTAAATTTGAAAGATTGTCGTGTTTGGAAAATTGTCGTGAAAGCTTAGAGTTTCTGTAGAAATTGTTTTAAGCTTTGATTTGTTTGGAATTAGAAAATTGTCGTAAAAGATTTAGAGCCTCTATAGGAAATTATTATTTTTAAACAATAGAAATCCTAGAAGGAAAACAATAGAAGTTTTGGAAAATCTTTGTAGGAATGAATTTAAAATCTTCCTGTCAAAATTTGGGGAAAATCTTGTTTGTACTAGAAAAGATCTTCATGTAGAAGATTATGGTTTTGTTTTGTTTTCCCAATAAGATTTATTTGGCCGGGAAATTGAAAATCTCTGGTAAAATTGTGAAATTCTTCTTGTAGATTTTTTTTTGTAAAAGTTGGCTTTTCTGGAAAATTATGTAAATCTTTTCCTGTAGACAAAGTTTTGTGATTATCCTCTTGTAGGAAAAATTGTGAAAATTTGCCCAACTCGAACAGTCTTGTTGAAGAGTTATATATATATATATATTTTAATATATATACATATATGCATATACAAATATATATATATATATATATATATATATATATATATATATAATAGATCCCTGTAAAAATTCTTGTCAAAAATTCATATTGAAAAAAACTTCATAGTAAAATCGTACGGCGATTTTAATTATTTAAATCGCAGGCTATTGAAAATATTTTATAGTTTATAAGTGTCGATGGAATTTGGGGGAGCATTGGGCTACCACAGGGGTCGCCCCCATATAGGGGAGCCGACACTGTGAGGTAGCGCCAGTGCTGCCCACAGTGGCCGCACCCCCATTACCATGGGGTCGACTGTGTGTGAGTAGCAACCGGCTACAACCTTAGTTGTCAACGGATTTTTCGTCCGACCAATTTTTAAGATTCGATTTGGTGTTTTATTTTAATATGGTTTAAAATTTATAAATATAATATATATATGTAAGTATATATTAACATATATATATATATATATATATATATATATATATATATATATATATATATATACATATATATATATATATATATATATATGTATGTATGTATATATATTATAAATATATATAATTAATAATTATATTTGGAAATTGTAATTTATTTTTCTATTATTTAAATAATATATTTTTATATGTATGATTATATATAAATATAAATAATTATATATATATATTTAAATGTATTTTTATAATTGATGCATGCAAAGGCATGAGTTAGATATTTTAAAATGAAATAATTTAAAAGAGGAAATTGATTTTTATTTAGATGTAATTGGGAAATTGAAAATAAACAATTAGATTTAATTTCTTTGTTGTTTGTAAATAAAATTGCATTGAGTTAGAATTATTTGGAGCAATGTATTATTGGACCTCTTGTATTAGAAAATTGGATTTAGGAAATCCTAATGGTAGCTTTATTTACTGCCTGAATTATTTATTTTAATTACGATTTCTTTTATTCACGTTGTTGGGGAAATCGGTTAGTTAGGTATGTAAGTCTTACAGATGATGTTATTTTATGAGGGGGTTGTTGTGATTTATGTTTCAGCCCTTTGTTTTCCCTTGGGTAGTGCACTTGGTTGTTATTTAGTTTTAAACACTAGGTTATTACGAATGGGATGTGTTGCCTCTTGTATTTTGGCTGGGGATTTATTATCCGATTTTGTGCACTGTGTTTACCCTTGGATGTGGATTAGATCCTTGTGTTGTCAGTAGGGGAGTGGCTCTCAATGGGGGCCGACACACAAAGTGGTGCCGAGATAACCCATGTGAGAGTTAGTTAACTCAGTGGAAATTAAATAAATGTATTAGGGGAGAGGGTAGCTATAAACACTTAACTAGATAATTGTTTCTCACCCATGGGATCAAGGGCTTTTTTAGACTTTAGATGAGACGGGAAGGTCTAGAATGACAAGATCATTATCTTGTCCCTTCGAAAGATAATTGATTTCACATCGGTTTGCATGTGGGGTCGGGGGTCGTGAGAGGCTACCAGGATAACCCAAGATGGGGGCCGAGGTCTAGGAAGATCTGCCAGGATAACCCATGTGGCTTTGTGATGACACTCCTCCTATGACAAAAGTCAGTATGTATTGTGCAGTTGATATACTTGATTATTTTTACTCTAGAAGCAATGTAACCTTCATGTATTGTATTGTATTTGTTAAGTATAGTCTTGTGATTTTCCTGTGTCTAGAGGTCGTTGGATTTGTCTAGGAATCCATTTTACTATCTCCTAGCACGGGGGGTGGGCCTTTGGGTACCACTTGGTTGGGTGGAACGTGCACCTTTCACCGTTGGGTTTCCACTTCATGTTCGTGATGGTGGGATCTTCCAATTTGGAGAGCTCGCATGTTCTAGTTGATATGTTCCATCTCTCATGTTCATTTGTATCAGTTGGATACTTTGTATATGCACTACTCCTCATTTATATTCGAGGAGGATTCTTGTATAACTATAATTGTAACATTATTGTATGATCTTCCTCATTTTGGAAATGAGCTTTGTAACTGCTTTATGGAATGAATGCAATCTATGAATGATTATTTAATGTACTTTGTATCTTATGAGATGAGTTTAATGCTTTTGGATGTATGTTCTTTAATTCATGAGTATTATTTATATGCTATGGTATAGTTTATTTTTGTATATGTTTTGGGATTCAGATGTAAGCATTGTCGCATACCTTAGAGGACGTATGCGTTAGTGTAGTTCACTTTAATTGTTATTAATTACACTTTAAAAAAAAATTGTTACGCTTCCATTGTGTTTTGTGTCATCCTCGAGGGTTACGTGGTGAGGCGTTACAAAAATAGGAGGTTGGAAAAATAGTTGTGTTACAAAACATAGTGTTATTAACTTTTTTCATAAAAGCAAGAAAACAAAAAATATAATTCTTTTCGATGTTTTTTTTTTCTAATTATTTATACACGAACAAAAATCATGATAAAATAATGTAACACATGATTATTTTAAACTAAAGAAAAAAAAATCTTAGAGAAAGATTAGAGAGAAAAAGATTTGAGAATGCATAGTCTCTTTGGAGGTTGAGGTTCTTTGTCATTTTTTTGGATTATGGTGGATTAAGACTTGGACCACACATCTTATTATGTCTTTTTTTGTCATAGGAGAATTCATATAATCAACGATACCATCATTTTATTGTAGACATATCATAAACTTTTCACTTGCAACAAAAAATTGATTTGGAGTGGTTGGTGTTGTAGGCAGCTTGGGGGCTTTATCTTGAAACAGTTGAAAAACAATTTATTTAATGATGATCAAACCCCACAAAGATTTCATAAATTATAATAGTGAATTTATATGAGAATTGCGTGGTAATGGAAATAAAGGTGTTTCTAAATGTAGCTAAATAAATGTTGTTATCTCTTCTAATGTGATATTTGGCTTGTGATCTCCACTATCCTATTTTTTCATTTCAATTACATATTAAAAAATATCTCCCTTAATAAATTATTATAGGGTTGTTTTTAAATAATTGTGCACAAAAGAAGATAAGGGAGGAAACTGAACTAAAAGGCAAACATTGAGGAAAATAATTATTTTTTCATGATAATGAATTTTATAATTTGTAAACTTGTCTAATTAATATATGAATATAATTATCAATAAAAACGTATAGATTCAATCATAATAACAAAAATAATAACATGACAAAAATAATATAATGCTTTGATATAACTTGCAAATATGCTTATATTCAAAAATATTCATACAAGTATTAGAAGCCCCTTCTAGGGGACAACCTCGTGAATACTAAATCACTAATACAACATATTATTCTAAGGTGTTCTCCTCTTTATTTCAACATTAGTATAAGCAAACATCAAATGAAAAAATTGTTTCTCACCCTTCATAACTAATTGCAGTCCAAATATAAAGTTCTTAGTCAAATCTTTTATGGGGTGGTTTTCATGCTACTGTAAGCTGGATCCTCATTACACTTGCTATTTGAATTTACCTCCTTATCGAAATCTGCAATAAAATTTTGATTTCTTATTGGAATTGGCAGGGGATGGTCTATCAGTGTGTGAAGGGCTTGAAACATCTGTTGACCTTCCAGTTCATAGCAGATGTTTAAAACTTCTCCTTCTACTCTCAAAAAGGAAAATATGTGGATGATAGGCAACACTACGATCATGTAGAAAAAACAAATTGAACTTGGATAATGGAAACTCCTAATGATTGGGATTGTGTTTCCTTACAAATCACAATGTTTCCAAATTTTTTTCCAAAGTATTGCTTCATCCACTACTTCTATAAATAAATAAATATCATAGTGTGTTTATGATAAGAAATAAATAACACACTATGTTTATGATAAAAAATCAATAACACATTCTCTTCATGATAACAAATATTTAATTGATTTTATACTTTTCTTTTTTCAGTGAATTATAGAATGATATATATATAATTTATTATTAATATCAATATTTATATTAAATTATTGTTTAACCAAAATAATTTTATGAGTTGATAGTGTTTTTTATTTAAGGAGATTGTATGGTTTCAACTCTTAATAAATATCAAGTATTAATATTATACCCTGGGAGAAAATTTCTTGTAATATTTAAGAGTTATTATGCTAGAGTCATGTTTGATATACACACATTTTATAGTTGTGCAATGATCTCCATATCAACTTAATAAGATGTCTTGTATTGTAGGTAGCTCTTTCTTTTACTAACAGTCTTCAAGATCAAATGTATTTTCAATAATATTACAAAACTTTCAACTTGTCCATCTTTATTTTTTCATAATCCTATTAAATATGCCTTTAAGGAATCCCACATGTTGTCTAGTTGGGCCCATAGTGAAAGAGATATTACCCACTCCCAATAATTGATCCATTATTGCCCTACTTAATCATAAGATAGAGGGGTGTTCCTATGACTTTGAAACCTTTTGTTCTTAGACAAAATATTGGATTAAAAGATTTGGGAACCTACAACTTCGAGAACCAATAAGTGTTCCTCTAAATCCTACAAGATATAAAAATTCCAATTGAATATAAATTTTTCATATATTCCCAACTAAAAAATATTAACTAACACCTATTAGTAAACAAATAGATACCAAACTTATTAATCCAAATTACTACTAATATATAAATTAAGCATCCTTCATTTAAACAATTATCAACAAGGTTTATTATCACCAAATTTCATACACCAAAGCACAAATAATATAATTAATCACTATAAGAAGCCTCAATACCTATTGGATATGATTAAGAAGGCCTAATTCAAAAATTAAGTGCATGTAACGATACAAATTTAAACAAGTTGTAAAAAACTAATTATAAGGTGTTTTATACTTTATATAAAATATTCAACAATTTATAAAGTTGATGAATGGGAATCATATAGTGTAAGAGAAATATTGAATCAACAAAAAATAGTTTCTTTTAATTTTTTGTTTGATTTGTAAGGTTTTCATTACAACCATATTGTCTATGTATAATTGGAGGTTGGAAAACACTGGGAGTTATGAAACCTGTAACCCACAAATTGTGGTAAAACCCTATACACGTAACAACCCAATTGGTTAGTCACCCCTCTGCTCAATTTGGTTAGTTTTATGTATCCCCCACCTATAACTCCTCCCCATGCTCTCCACCCTTTAACTTTGAACATGTAGAATAGAATAACTGACAACCCACATTGTGTTTTTCAACCTCCAATTATTCAGTAATCATATGAAGAAACTGAAATTCCATATTTACTCTAACTAAGAGTTGTTATAAAATTTGAAAGTGCCTTTCATTACATTGGACTACTATGTAAATAACAATTTTTTTTTATTACAATCATACTATTTATATATAATTGGAGGTTGGAAAATACTTGGTGTTATAAAACCTGCAACCCACATACTATTGTAAAACCCTCTACATGTAATAACCCAATTAGTTGGTCACCCCTCACCTCAATTTGGTTAGTTTTATCTATCCCCCACCTGCAACTCCTCCCTATGCTCTCCACCCTTTAAATTTGAACATGCAAAATGAAATAATTGACAACCCACATTGTGTTTTCCAACCCACAATTATTCAGTGCATTTAATTTACCATCATATGAGGAAATTGAAATGAAATTTTTAGTCTAAGACTTGTTATAAATGTTGAAGTTTCCTTTCATTACACTCGTATTGTGTAAATAACAAAAGGTTTTCATTACAATCATACTGTCTATGTATAATTGGAGGTTGAAAAACATTGGGTGTTATAAAACTCGCAATCCACATACTGTTGTAAATTCCTCTACACGTAACAACCCAATTGGTTGGTCCCCCTCACCTCAATTTGGTTAGTTTTATGTACCCCCCACCCACAACTCCTCCATGTGATATCCACCCTTTAGCTTTGAACATGCAGAATGAAATAATTGACAACCCACATTGTGTTTTCCAACCTGCAATTATTTTGTGCATTTTTTGTTCTAATCATATGAAGAAATTGAAATCCATTTTTTTCCCTAAGAGTTATTAATTTTGAAGGTGCCTCCCATTATTTTACCCAGATTATTGTGGGAGGGAGAAATAAGTACTAGATCAATGGACACTTTGTAAAACCCTTGTGTGTATAAAACCTTTTTCATTATGTGCAGCTCAATGTCAGCAATTGACATTTTCTCATTATGGAAGTGCACATCACTAAAATTTTCAACATGAAACCTCGTGAGATCTTGTCGATACTTGAGGAGGTAGGACGTAGTAGAATTTATGAAATGATAACAAGAATCTTCTCTAAAAACACTTGAAAAGAAGCACACCAAAGTGAATGAGATAGATAATGTATTGACTGAGAAGATTCTTCCCGCTCTTGAGAAGTTGAGGAAGGAGCATGTGTAATGGGAAAATGGAAATGCAAAAGTGGATAAACTTGAGAGGTTTTGTATTGCATATGAATTTGTGCAAGAAAAGAAAGTGAGAGATGATGCTATAAGTAGAGTTGAAAAAATGAAGTCAAAAATTCTTGAACTTAAGAATTCCATGGAATAAATACAATTGGAAATAGATGATAAGGAAAAGGAAAAATTAGATCTAAGTGAAAAAAAAGAGAATCAGTTGGGTGGAGATATGAAATTCTTATCTAAAAAGGTAGACATTTTTTCTAACTAACTTGTTAAAATAAACATCTTCATTGTCTAATTAGAAAGACACTTGAAAAGCTGAGCAAAAAGAGACCACAAAGCTACATAAAAGTATTCAAGAAATTGAAAATTCTATCCAAGAAAAAGGATGTTGTTGTCCTAAGGGCTGATGAGGGAGCAACTGCTCTAAAGCTTAAAGTGAAAAATATGATAAATAAGTTAAAAGATCATTAAAACGAATAGAAGGGGGTGTTAATAGGTAAGAGCACTGGGGATGAGGGAAAATGTCTCGATGATCAACTTGTACATGCAAAAGCAATAGTTGGAAGTGTTGAAATTGTAGCAAATTAACAGAAGACTTAAATTAACCACTTTGAAAAGGAAGTAAAAGATAAGAAGAAGATTTTATCTTGTACATAATAGAAATTATTCATTACAACTAGTTGTTTGAGTGTCATACGGATTATTTGTGTTTGTAGATTTATCAAACATACAGAGATAGAATTGAAGACCATAATTGACTAGAATGTATCTATGATGAGAGTAATACTTGCCCACATATATACATACACATAAAATTTATTGGTATACATGTTTTCACTTATGTAATAAATAAAAACTTCGTGTGTCTATCATTTGGTCATATGTGACTTGCGTGTAATTGTATTGCCTAAGAAAAGCAAAGATTCCTATTATCACTTTGGATGGAAGCATAATCTAGGTGGAAAACCATAAAGTTTGTGGGTTTCAAAAGGCCCATGTGTGCAATTAATCTATTGGACACCATTGAATGCTACATTCAAAATATGTTGAGCTCAAACAATTTAAATGTCAACATTTTTATTCATTTGTAAGTTAACATAAATAATAAGACTTGAGGTGGCATTTATTTGACATTGTTTTTAATGAAATTTTACATGGCAATAAAAAGTCCAATATGAAATCTACAAGAACATAGTCTTCAAACATAGGAAAATAATATAATTCTACACCGTAACTATTCAATAGTTACATGATCAAAGTCGGGATGCATAATGACTATTCTTAGCCTCTCTCATCCTCTCCTATGCTACCTATTTTGTGTAAATGAGGAGACACTTTGATAAAATATTATAGGCTTCTTTGGGTCCTTGGCATTGAGGGTGGGGTGATTTCACTTGCATGAATCCTTGCTATTGTACGTGTAACAAGAGGGTTTCAAGGAGCTTGTGCTTTGACCTTGGAACTTTCAACACCTTCAGCCTATAACAAACCCGTCAATGCAAATGACTACATTGAACAATTAACGTATAGATGAAAACAAGTATAAGGTACTATGATATATATGGAAAGAAATCATTTATATATGCCTATGGAAGAGAAGAAATCAAGTCAGAGATGCTTCATATTGTCAAAGGAATTCATAAAATCAACAAGAATGTCAATGGAAGCACCATGATAAGGCAGACTACATGCAGGAGCAATGGCCTCGAAAATGTGGACTTTCACACAACCTTTGGGATTCCAATGTTGTGGCAAACGAAACCTCTCCTCACATCCGTTAGAATTCCTTTTCCAACCACTTTAACCTTGAGTAAAGGTCAATGTGATCATCAACCTTTAAATCGATGACCTCATCATCTATCCTCTCCTCATCAATATGATTTAGCTGCATTGGAAATTTAATTAACATCAATCATAATTCATGTCATAGTTAAGGATTCATAAAGAAATCATAATAGAAGCATGGAAATGCATTGTGTCACTACCGATATAGATGGAAGGCCAATACCCTCCCAGTCCCCATGTCCATATTTATCACCCTCTCCCACATGCATTATGACTATGTCACCAATAAGGTCAAGGCTTGATTTTTCCCGAGACTGCAAACGTTTGATAACATTTTGATCCTGCAAAACATGGCAGAGGTGTGAGACAACAAAGATCATAACCAAACTTTACAATTTTAGACAAAAATATACAATTATATTTGTGTAAAATGAAATGACAATGCACACTTGAGATAGATGAAGTCATAGGAAATGAGATAGCACACTTCAAATTGATGAACTAATAGGAATTCAGTGATCACCTCAATATTTGTTTGGTCAACACTTTTTCGCTTCTTTTCTAGAAATTGAGAAATAGGAATATCATCGTCCTAGTACATAAATGTGAAACACATCCAGAAAAAGGTCATAATATATAAACTCTACCCCTTTTTAATAATTAAAATAGACTCTTACTGAATCATCTGTCACTTGTATGATCTCCTCCCCAAACACCCTTTCTTCTTTATTGCCTTGTCGAGGCACATTTTCCTGTCTCAATTGGACACTACCTTGCTCATGCCCATCACTTCCTTGTTCATCCTTGCCTTGCAATGGTAGGAATCTAAATGTCACATCAAATTTAGATGTATGTAACCAATTCATTCAAATTATCAAAATACATATTAAAGAGCAAATTTTGAAATTATCCTTTCTTCCAATTTCTTCCTCTGAAGGAGCCTTGAAACTTTTGGCTATCTATGCTCCCTCTTCTTCTCAATTTTAGATGAAGGGTTGGGAGGAAGAACATCATCTTGTGCTTTCATGGGTAGTGCCTTGTCTTCCAAATCAACTATACCTTGTGCAAGGCCAACATTCACTTCTTGACCATCACCAAGTATCATGCCATGCAAGTTAACAATACATGAACCTTGTATGCATCGAAACAGAAAAAAAAAAAAAAAAAACTAACAAAAATTTAGATTTAACAGTTCATTTCCACATTACCATTTCCTCCATTTTCTTTCTCTCTTGCAAGATCAATATTATTTTCCTTCTTTCCTCCTTCCTCTTCTTAGTGTTGTATGAGCGCATTGCAACTTTCACCTCCTCCTTTACTTCGTGAGGGAGTTGAAGGAAGTCTTTTTTACCATATGCTATACAAACCCTTTCAATAACATGCATTCTCTACATATTATATCGTACCCTCATTTGGTACTCCACATAATTCTCCCTCTTTTGAAGTTACATTTTCAATTTGTCAGGGGGAGGAGGTGGGTGTTTTCGTTGTCCCCCATCTCACTTCAGCCATGCTTTTTGTGGTGTTAAAAGAAGAAGTTGGTGGTCCAACACCCTATGCATGTTGAGCATTCTCAAATCCCAATATATTTTCTCTCCCCCAACGCTACCGAACCATATGTACAATAATGTACAGATCTGCTACCCAGCCATCCTATTCTATGATGAGCAATATCTTGGATAACAAATTTGGAAAATTAAATAGCTTACCATATTTGATATTAAAATAAATTGAATGCATAAAATAACCACACAACCAAATGATGCAATAATTTAATTTTTATATCTACCTTCCCATCCTTCGCATCACCCTATGCTTCATTCATACCCTCCTCATCGTTAGGATCACCCTCTACATCCTCATACTCACTACGCTCATCATGATCATCAGCCTTGTCAACATCAATAACATTGTCTTCATCAGGGACCTCCTCCTCATCTTTAGCCTCCTCCTCATCTCTAGCCTCCTCCTCATCTTCAGCTTCCTCTTCATCTTCACCCTCCTCATCTCCAACCTCCTCCTCATCTTCAACCTCATCCTCTTCCTCGGGGTCTTCCGCATGGACGTGATCGTTACCCTGATTATTGACCTGAATTGAATGAACAATATACTATCAAAATCATTATATTCGTAACATAAATGAAATTTTCTAAATGAAATTGTAAAGCATAATGATTGATGCATTGGAAGGAAAGAGTAATGGGAAGTTCACAATTGATTATTGAACACATCACTGCCTCAACATTCAACATTTTCCTAAAAGGAGGGGAGGTCATGTATACAACCTTTCCTATCTCTTGCTTAAATATCCCCTCTTTGCAGTCAACATCGTAACTATTTATCTTAGGGATTAAAATTAAACATTTGAATGCATCTTGTAATTAGTGGATCTTACCATCATGTTTGTCGAATGCGACTGTCCTGAAGGAAATTGAACACTACACATCCTATCAAATGTGTCGGCCACCTCAACAGTATTCATCGTAGTATGAACCACATTTTGTTTTAAAGGAGACATCCTTGCTTATTTGTAAAATGTAAAAAAGTTGCAAGTGTTACAGATAGTTAAAGTTCCAAAATGTATTGCATTGTCAGTAGTAAGGAAGCATATCTTTTTTCAATCATATGAGGAAATTAAAATGCAAATTTTACTATAATTAAGAGTTCATATACTCACAACCCACTATGTTCTCCAACCCGCAAATATACTGTGCATTTATTTTTTGATCATATGAAGAAATTGAAACATAATATTTACTATAACTAATAGTTGTGGTAAATTTTGTAGGTGCCTTTCATTACATTCGTACTCTCTAACTAATAAAAGGTTTTCAAGACAATCATATTGTGAATAAAATTGTAGTTTGGAAAACATTGGGTGTTATAAAACCTGCAACCCACATACTATTTTAAAACCATGAAGACATAACAACCCAATTGGTTAGTCATCCCTCACCTCAATTTTCTCTATTTTATGAATGTAATGAAAATATTTTCTTTTGTAGACAATAATAATGTACTAAAATTGGAAAATAGTGGGTGTTATAAAACCTGCAACCCACATACTGCTGTAAAACCTTCTACCCGTAACAACCCAATCAATTGGTCACCCCTCACCTCAAATTGGTTAGATTTATGTATCCACGACTTGTAACTCCTCCTTGTGCTCTTCACCCTTTAGCTTCAAATGTGCATAATGAATTTAACTGACAACCCACATTGTGTTTTCTCACATGCAATTATTTTGTGCATTTTTTGTTCCAATCATATGAAGAAATTGAAATCCAATTTTTCCCCTAACTAAGAGTTGTTATTAATTTTGAAGGTGAACCTCATTACATTCTTACTGTCTACAAAACAAAAGGTTTTCATTACGTTCATACTATTTTCATATACTGCAGTTTGCAAAACATTGGGTGACTAACCAAATTGAGTTGAGGGGTGACTAACCAATTGGTTTGTTACTGTGTAAATAACAAAGTTTTTGATTACATTCATACTGTTTTGTAAAATTGCAAGTTGAAAAACACTTGGTGTTATCAAACTTGTAACCCACATACTATTTTAAAACCCTCTACACATAACAACCCAATTGGTTACTCCCCCCTCACCTCATATAATTTAATTGCATAGCCCACATTGTGTTTTCCAACATACAATTATATATGCATGTCATTTTTGGTTTCTCTAAATGTTATTCCAGAACTATTTCAATTGCACAAAATAAATGCAAGTTGGATTTCTACAGTGGGTTGTGAGCTATTTAATTATGCTTCCTCAAATAGTTCTGGCATGAACATTAAAAAGGCAAAATTTACAAACCCTCAACAAAAAAACACATAAACAACTTTGCATATCACTATGGAATTCCCACTTCCATGTACCAACTTGTATTCTATCTAGGTGATGTCATTAGGTTATGGGATCACAACCATATATTTTTTTATACAATTTTTTAGAAAATTCTAGATTATTAAATGAATAGTTAACAATGTATTTAGTAAGGGAAATTTGATTCACACTCTTTTAAGAATAAAAGTTTTGGAATTCACCAAAAATCATAAAAATAAAATTTAATATAAATATAGAGCATGTATTATAAATATTCTGCATGATTCGATATACAACAATCAATGACTTAAGTTGTAGTACATATATTTTCACACTAATTCATTGAAATTCATGCAACACATTCATACAATGCAAAGCATCTAGTTGGCAAATCAATATGATAGGAGTAAAATTACTTGTGAGACCACTTGTATTTTATATTAGTGATGATAAAGAGCACAATACATACTTCATGCAACATTGCTTTCAATCATTTTATATCACTCTTGTTGGAAAAGATGTAAGATTTTTTTTAAAATTATTTCATTAGATGGGTCTGCCTCACAATTCTAATTTCATAACCCTTTTTCTACTTTTTGTTGAATTGATTGAACTATAGGGTCTGTGCAAGATCATGAGGGGCCAAATAGTGGCGATGCAGCAAAAAAAATACGACATGAGGAAGTGAAAAGCGTGAAAATTATGTTTGACATTTTGGTTGGGTTGGTAAAAAGTACATTTTGCTAAGGTAAAGACTGAAGCAAAACAAATATTTGTTATAAACAGATATTCAATTTTTAGAAATTCGATATCCGTTAATAACAGATATCTGATATATCAAATACTGAATATCAATTATTTGAATTCATTAATGAATATTCATTATTAACATCGGATATCCGTTATTGGAAACTTACACTTTTTTGATACCGAGGACATACATATAATATAATAATATAATATATATTATTATACATTGTATAATATTATATATTATATAATACTATATTAATATATTAATATATCATATAATTTATTTGCATAGCCCACATTGTGTTTTCCAATGTGCAATTATATAGGCATGTCATTTTTGGTTTCTCTAAACATTATTCCAAAACTATTTCAATTGCACAAAAGAAATGCAAGTTGGATTTCCACAATGGGTTGTGAGCTATTTCATTATGCTTCCTCAAATAGTTCTGGCATGAACATTAAAAACTTAAATTTTACAAACCCTCAACAAAAAAGCACATAAACAACTTTGCATATCACTATGAAATTCCCACTTCCATGTACCAACTTGTATTCAATCTAGGTGATGCCATTAGGTTGTGGGACCACAACCATATTTTTTTTATACAATTTTTTGGAAAATTCTACTTCATTAAATGAATAGTTAACGGTGTATTTAGCAAGGAAAAATTGATTCACACTCTTTTAAGAATAAAAGTTTTGGAATTCACCAAGAATCATAAATAATAAAATTTAATATAAATACAGAGCATTTATTATAAATATTCTACATGATTCAATATACAACAATCAATGACTTAAGTTGTAGTACATATATTTTCACACTAATTCATTGACATTCATGCAACACATTCGCACAATGCAAAGCATCTAGTTGGCAAATCAATATGATAGGAGTAAAATTACTTGTGAGACCACATGTATTTTATATTAGTGATGATAAAGAGCACAATACATACTTCATGCAACATTGCTTTCAATCATTTTAATCACTCGTGTTGGAAAAGATGTAAGATTTTTTTTTAATTATTTCATTAGATGTGTTTGCCTCACAATTCTAATTTCATAACTAATGTAGGATAGAAAACTCCTGTTTCATAAATTTGTCAAACTTTCAAAACTAACTATAGTTTGATGCTGAAACAAAAATATGGTATTAAAATCAATTGACAACAAACTTTAACCAAAGAAACATTCTTTTTTTGTTTTCACGCAATTCATATACCACAGTAGATTGCTTCAATATAACAACTTTATTACATTGGATTTTCCCATCAATTTATGCAGTATTTACATTGACAATAAATTCAAACTACTCTTGCTTCAACATACAAAACCAGTCAAGAAAACACAGAACAAGTTCGCCCTTCTCTCACACTATCGACCAACTCATTATCCTTCCCCTAGTCTCTTCTATTCACTTCCACGCCTTCTTTCCAAATGCCATATCTCTCCTTTTCCGCATCTTCTTCTCTCATAAACGGGTTCAAAGACACCTCACTATGTGTGCTTTCCTGTTCATCTTGCCACAACAACCTCCTCTCACTCACTAGCTGCACCCTCCTGCTTTTCTTTGCTACGCCTCCCTTCCTTAACACAGTGCCTTCCCTTTTTCTTCTGCCACGCCCCCCTCCTTTTGTTTGATGCCTTTTTTCCCACTTAATCATCGATTCCTCTCCCAAAGAATCACTGTCTCCTGGTGTTCCAATAAGCCCATTCTTCTTTGAAGTTCAAAATGCATATTGAAACATCAATTCCTCCTTAATAAATGTTGTATGTGTAATGCCAACTCGTTGATAATTATCTCAACTTAAGAGACACGTTTTCCTTTAGGAATTAAGTCAATTTGCATACAAGTTGTCCAAGGTAATTGGAACAAAATTTAATTGAATGAAATGATTCAAGAACCCAGTCTTTGCCAAAACAGTTCACATATATATCAAACAAGGCAGTTGCAAATACAACCTCTGAAAAAAAATTATAGGCTTGCTTAGCACCAAATTTAGACGTTGTCAAAGAGAAGAAAACCAAAGAAAAATAAAATAAACCAAAATTGAAGAAGATCAAACCAATATTTTTTAATTTTTGGGTGGTGTTGATCACCCATTCTCATGTGTGCTCCTGCACCAGACACACTAGGTAAGTGAAATGTTCCTTAAGTTGATAAACTCAAGAACATTGAAAGGTGCATGGCATGGTAATCCCATGTTTTTTTTGATCCAACGCTGCTCCTTGTCCATGGGAGCCTTCCCTCTTCCACACTTCAGCTCATCCTCAACACTGGAGCCTCTTCCTCTAACATTATCTTGTTCCTCTAATCAACTTCCTACCATTGGACCACCTTTACACCCACCACACTCTTTTGGGCTGCTACTCTTTGTGCCTTTATTGCGCTGCTGCAATAAATCAAAATCCAATCTACCCTTTCCTCTTGAAATCTGTCCTTTGAATGGCTGTAAACCACCGCACTCTCTTCGTTCTTCTTCCTCTACTCGTTTCTTCTCCACACTACAAAAAACAATAGAGTTGGATTCTTTCAGTTTCTTTTCCTTCTCTTTTAGATAATTCAACACATACTGTTGCCCATCTTTCCAGATGGTATACACATTCTTCCTACCATCGTAGATGGCCTCCCTGTCAAATTTCCATGGCCTACCCAACAACATGTGACAAGAAGTCATGGGCACCACATCACAAAACACCTCATCTCTATATGAACCAATCTAAAAACTGACTAAACACTACTTCCTCACTATCATTTCATGTTCCTTCTGCAACCAAGAGACCTTGTACGAACTAGGATGCTTACTCCTTTTCAAACTTAGTTTTTCCACCATTTCTTCTAAAACTAAGTTATCTGTACTACCACTATCAACAATAACCTTACAACACTTACCTCCGGCCTTGCACACAGTCCGAAAGAGATTCCTTCGAGGAACCATCTTTGGATTCACCAACGCTCTTCTCATCATGAGAGATTCTCCTTCTTTTGGGTCTGCTACTTTCAGTGATGCATTACACTTCTTATCTTCTTTTGCCAAGGCCACACTCTTCTTGCTGCCCTCTTGTATTTGATCACACTTGAATGCACGATGACCAACTTCTCCACACTAGTAACATCTAAATAGAAACCCTCTGTTGCTACCACCACGTCCTCTTGCTGGTACCTCCTTTTCTTTGGTGTTTTGGCCCACTTCTTTGCTCCATTTGGGTTTGAATTCTTCTTCAACTTATTTTCCTTTGCTGCTACTCGCTTTCCCATTTGCAGTTGCAAGTCTTCCCCAACTTTTGGAATTGTTCGTTTGTCTTCTAATTAATTTCTCCTCAGCCTTCAACACATATTGGTATGCTTCCTCAACTATGGTGATTTTTATCATACTCATTTCATCTTGAATATTGAACCACAAGCCATTCACATACCTGGCTACCTTATCTCAATCGATTTTGTGCCTTCTTGATCAAATAGCCAACTTGTAGAAATCCTCTGTGTAATATTTTACACTCATATCTTTTTGCTTTAGATTTTACAATTTCTTAAACAAATCCATTTCATAATCTCCAGGTATGAATTTCTTCTTCAATATCGTCACCATCTGGGTCCACCTTGTTATCCGAGGGTCTCCATCCATTTCTCATTCTTTCTGTAGCCCTTTCCACCATAATGCAGCATGCCATTTCAAATTTTTTTGGGCTATCTTCACCTGATGCGGGTCTTTAATGTCCTTCATTTCAAAGTACTCCTCCATCTCTCCAATCCAATCGATTAGCTCATCTAGATTTAATGTTCCAGAAAAGTTTGGCAAATCCATCTTATTGCTCTTCATTATTCTCGAAAGAGCTCTCAAAAATATTTCTTGTTCGGCATCCACTGGCTGTTCCTCCTCCTCCTCCTCCTCTTCTTCTTCTCTTTCATTTTCTTCACCTTCGATTTCTTCCTCATTCTCGCGTTCTCTTCCTCTTTCTCTTCTTTCCCTTCTGTTACCAACACCTACTTCCCCCTGGTTTCTAATACCTTCAATCACCATGCCACAAAATATTTCAAGTACAACCTCTAGTCTGGGTCTTCCTCTTCCTCTTCCTATTCGGGGCGACATCTCTTCCAATCAACGGTTTTAACTCTCAATTGTTTGGGATTCCACACATGCCCACAACAATCCTTTCAATCTCTACACTTCTATCACTCTCTCCCACAAATCCTGATGGATACTATCCACGCTCAAAACCACCTGCTCTGATACCAATTGATGTAGGATAGAAAACTCTCATTTCATAAATTTGTCAAATCTCCAAAACTAACTATAGTTTGATGCTGAAACACAAATCTGGTATTAAAATCAATTGACAACAAACTTTAACCAAAGAAACAATTTTGTTTTTGTGTTCACCCAATTCATGTACCACAGTAGATTGCTTCAATATAACAACTTTATTACATTGGATTTTCCCATCAATTTATGCAATATTTACACTGACAATAAATTCAAACTACTCTTGCTTCAACATACAAAACCAGTCAAGAAAACACAGAGCAAGTTCACCCTTCTCTCACACTATCGGCCAACTCATTATCCTTCCCTTGGCATCTTCTATTCACTACTGCACCTTCTTTCCAAATGCCATATCTCTCCTCTACCGCGTCTTCTTCTCTCATCAAATGGGTTCAAAGACACCCCACTATGTGTGCCTTCTTGTTCATCTTTCCATAATAGCCTCCTCTCACTCACTGGTTGCGCCCTCTTGCTTGTCTTTGTTGCGCCTCCCTTCCTTAACACAACACCTTCTCTTTTTCTTCTGGCACACCCCCTCCTTTTATTCGATGCCTTTTTTCCCACTTAATCATCGACTCCTCTCCCAAAGAATCACTTTTTCCTAGCATTCCAATAATTTCATTCTTCTTTGAAGTTTAAAAGGCATATTGAAACATCGATTCCTCCTTGATAAATGTTGTATGTGTAATGCCAACTCGTTGATAATTATCTCAACTTATGAGACACGTTTTCCTTTAGGAATTAAGTCAATTTTCATACAAGTCGACCAAGGTAATTGGAACAAAATTTAATTGAATGAAATGATTCAAGAACCCAGTCTTTGCCAACACAGTTTGCATAGATATCAAATAGGGCAGTTTCAAATACAACCTCTGACAAATTTCTATAGGCTTGCTTAGCACCAAATTTAGACATTGTCAAAGAGAAGAAAACCAAACAAAAATAAAACAAACCAAAATTGAAGAAATCAAACCAATAATTTATTTTTTGGTTAGTGCTGAATGCCCATTCGCTCATGTGCTCCTGCACCAATAACCCTTTTTCTATTTTTTGTTGAACTAATTGATCTATAGGGTCTATGCAGGATCATGAGGGACCAAACAGTGGCGATGCAACACAAAAATGTGACATGAGGAAATGAAAAGCACGAAAAATCATGTTTGACTTTTTGGTTGGGTTGGTAAAAAGTACATTTTGCTAAGGTAAAGACCGAAGCAAAATAGATATCCGTTATTAACAGATATTCAGTTTTTAGAAATCTGATATTTGTTAATAACAGATATCTGATATATCTGTTAATAACAAATATCTAATATATCAAATAACAAATAACAAATATTAGTTATTTGAATTCATTAACAAATATTCGTTATTAACATCAAATATACATTATTTGAAACTTACACTTTTTTGATACCGAGGACACACATATAATATAATAATATAATATATTATTATATATTATTATACATTGTATAATATTATATATTAATAATCAATAAGATATTAATATATCATGCCATATATTAAAACATTAAACTGCTCTCCATAATGGATATCCATTTTTGGGATCTCAAAAATGGATATCCGTTAAGGAGAGCTTTGCAATCCTCTTAGAAACGGATATCCATTTTTTGTCGCTAAAAATGAAAAAGAATATATCATTAATATATAAATACTATTAATATATCATTAATATATAAATACTATTAATATATCATTAATATATAAATATTATTAATATATATTAATATATTGATATTATTGGAATCAAGTTTCTAAGTCAAACGATTTTGGAGGTTGAATGGCGATGGTGCTGCGGGTTGCGCTTCCCTGTGTGAGGCCATGACATGCATGAGGGCTCTACCCTCTTTGCATGCCTGTTTCTTGACTGCTACTCGCGTCTGTGATCTGCTCTCCTGCGGGTGGCATTGGTTTGGGAGGTAAGGGGGGAGTCTATCTCCCGGTGCGCGCTCCTCTTGGCGTGGGGGTTCTGGCTGCGACAGAAGTCTACTGGTTGGTGGAGTCTCTTTGCTGCAGGTGCACCCTTTGTTGGCCACCACTCTTGAAGGGGATTTGGCTTTTCTTTGGTCGGATCCATTCTTTGTTCGAGATCTGCAGGTGGGGTTTTTTTAATTTTCTTCACAAGGTCTTGGGACTTGTGTTTGCATGGCTCAGGGGGAGTCATCAGGGGTCAAATACCCTTTGGATTTTCGTGCTGCCTTTGGGGCTTCGCCTCCAAATCATTCTCCAAAATTTTTTAATAATAGCTTATTTTCAAATGACCCAAGTAATGATGGGTTTGTCCACGCTGGCGGTTCTCGTATTCCAAAGATGAATGGGTGCCTTGAACGATCCAAGGAAAGGCCGGTGTTGGTTATTCAGCCTGAATCTATTGTGGAGGATATCGAGTATTACTCAAGACATGCTTTGCTCTGCAAATTTTTGGGAATGAGGGTTTCGCTCCAATTTTTGGAATCATGGGCTCATCGTTCTTGGTCCCCGGAGGGTGAATTGGAAATAATGTTATTAGCAAACAACTACTTCATGGTGACTTTTAATTGCATGGAAGATCACAATAGAGTTTTTGAAGGTGGGCCTTACTTCCACAACCAGGTTGGTCTATTCATTAAGCCATGGCATGTGGGGTTTGATCCTTCAGAGGAGCTACCGAATCGGGTGCCGGTTTGGGTTCGCCTCCCTAGATTTCCAGTGGAATTTTGGCGCAATGACATTTTGCATCGAGTTGGCTCATTGCTTGGAAAACCGGTAGGCCCGTCTCAACAAACTCAAGACAGAAAGGTAATGAATTTTGCTCGTATTTGTGTTGAAATGGATTTAAATAACCCTATCCCAGATTCTTTGGAAATACGGGTGGGTTCTTGCTTTTGGGTGCAGCATCTTGACTACGAGACTTTCCCTTTCCATTGTCGTCTCTGTCATGAATATGGGCATTTGTAGAGAAGATGCCCGAAGTTTAAATCTCAAGAGAAGCTGACAACTCAATCTTCTCATTATCCCTCAAAGGTTGACAAGGGAAAGGAGCCCCTGTCGGGTGAGGCTATGGATGCTGAAGGTTTTCTCTCGGCCAAGGCTTGTAATAGGAACCAGGGCCATAAGAGGACGATTAAGGATCGGCAAGATGGAGACTCCTGTAACAGATTTAAGGTGCTTGATGATCTTGGTCATCAAGAGATAAATCCGGGAATGTTGATTGTGGATCAAGGTGTTTCAGAAGGAGTTCAGGAAGGCATTTTCCTAGAGTGCAACCAATCTTCTCATGAGATTGAGGCTATTCAGGTGGAACCGGTCTTGAGTATGGTGGTTCATGAGAGGGTGGAGCCATCAGTTGAAGCAAAGCAGGGGGAAGGGGGGCTCTCCATCCCATTGGAGAAAGTGGGAGCAGGCTTGGTAAAAGGTAATAAGGCTTCTCCCTCATTGGGAATTCTTCAGAAGGACCTAAAGAAAGGGGTGGTGGAGAAATCTTCTAAAGCGGGGTGAAAAAAGGATTTGGAGAAATTAAAGTTGATGGGTGAGGCTCTAGTGGAGGCTGGGTCTGTAAAGCCTCTCGATTCACATTTCTATACCTCTCCAAAATGAATGTCCTCTCTTGGAATGTAAGGGGCTTGAACAGTGGCCCTAGACAAAAAGTTGTTCGAGATTTGGTGCATTCTCATTCTCCTGATGTTCTTTTCCTTCAGGAAACTAAGTTATTAGTTGAAGGTATGTTGGGTGTGGTGCCCAAGTTGTGGGTGCACAACCGTTTTCAGTGTATTGGGGCTCATGGTAATGCAGGTGGGGTGGCTTGCCTGTGGAATCCATTAAAGATTCGTCCTCTTTGGTGGGTGTCCTCCAAGTCTTCCATCTCTGTGGTTGTCTTAAATCTGGAATTGGGGGAGACTATTCTTCTCTCAAACATCTATGCACCTACTGATTTCCCTGGTAAGAAGTTATTGTGGTCCCATATTAGTTATGTTCGGAGCCTAGCTCCTTTGTTCCCTTGGATTGTTGCTAGGGATTTCAATGCTATTATTGAGACATATGAGAAGATGGGTGGTGTTGCGAGATTGGATCCCTCAACCTTCCTTTTTCATGATAGGATCTCTGCTTTGAACCTGGTTGATATTAAGCCTCAGAATGGGAATTTTACTTGGAACAATAGGAGATTAGGGAAGAATTGTATTGCTGAGAGACTTGAACGTTTTTTGGTGTCTTGTTTCTGGGTTGGCGGAGGGTTGTCTTCTGGCTTTTAGATTTTGGACTAGTGGGGCTTGGATCACTGGCCTATTAATTTCTCTGCCTCTTCTGCTAGGGTGGGTTGGTCCCTTTCTTTTAAGTTCCAACTTATGTGGTTAAGAGATTCCTCCTTATAGGTGCATATGGTGGATTGGTGGGGAAGAGGAAGACCTGCTTTTGGCACTGCCATGTATTCCTTTTCTAAGCTGCTGCAATTTGTGAAATATCAACTTAAAAGGTGGAATAGGCATTACTTTGGCAATATTTTTCATGCTAAGGATGATGCTCAAGCTGTCTTGGATGTCATCACTCATGAGATAAGGGAGTGTGGTCTTTTTGAGGATTTACTCAGGGAGGAAGCCTAGGCTCAGAGAGATTTGGAGGAGTGGGAGCTACGCGAGGAAATTTTTTGGAAGCAGAAGGCTAGAGTTGAGTGGTTGCAGGAGGGGGACAAAAACACTGCTTTTTTCTTCAACTTGGTAAAGGCTAGGAGACATGGTAACTCCATGCCCATTTTGGTGAATGGTAGGGGTGAGCATCTTTCATCCTAGCAGGATATTTCTAGAGAAGCTTCAGAGTTCTATGCCTCTTTATTTCGTGAAGACTCTCAGGATGTCTCGGAGGAAGAAAACCAAGTTTTGTCTTGTATTCCCTCTTTGGTCATGAGGGAGATGAATGAGTATCTTCTGCGAGATATCTCGTTGGAGGAATTAGAGGGTATTATTTTTCAGATGAAGAAAGGAAAAGCCCCAGGTCCTGATGGATTTCCAGCTGAATTTTATCAAGAATTCTGGGACATCATTAAGTTGGACTTGTTGGCGGTGGTGCATGAGTCTCAGAATAACAAGCAGATGCTTCAGGCTTTAAACTCTACTTTCCTGGCACTCATTCCCAAATGTGAGGGGGCTGATCGTCTGAATCAATTTTGGCCCATTTCTCTTTGTAATGTGGTGTATAAAATTATTTCCAAGCTAATAGCGGAAAGGTTGAAGCGATGGCTTAGTGGGCTTATCTCTGAGGAACAAAGTGGTTTTGTGAAGGACCGCCAAATTTTGGATGGGGTGATTATTTCTACGGAGACCATTCATTCGATGGATTCCTCGAAAGAAAAGGCTATGTTCATCAAGCTTGACATGGTGAAGGCTTATGATAGAGTGAGGTGGTCCTTTTTGCGAAAAATTCTGATTACCTTTAGATTTGCTACAGAATGGATCCAGTGGGTGATGAGTTGCGTTACCTCCACTTCATTCTCAGTGTTGATTAATGGGGAGCCTACCACTCTCTTTAGTGCTTCTAGGGGTCTTTGTCAAGGGGATCCTCTCTCTCCTTACTTATTTATTCTCCTGGCTGAAGGTTTGGGTAGACTTGTGAAACGTAATGTGGAGCTGGGTTTGATTCAGGGGTGGAATTGGGGAAACGACTGGCCTCCATAGTCACACCTGCAATTTGTGGATGATACGGCTCTGATGGGTCTGGCCCGAATCAGAGAAGCTTTGAATATGCGCAAGGCCTTGGATATCTATCTTGTTGTTGCTAGCCAAAGGATTAATGAAGATAAATCCTCCATTTTCTTCTTTAATACTCTGTAACCTATTCAGCACAAGATTGCTCGTATCTTGAGTTTCCAGATTGGTTCCCTCCCTTTAACCTATCTGGGTATTCCTATCTCTGCCAGTAGACTCCCCAGAGAGTCTTGGCAGAATATCTTGGATAAGTTTTGGGTGAAGGTTAGTCATTGGACTCATCGATGGCTATCCTTTGCCGAGCGTGTTCTGTTGCTGAAATTCATGGTTCAGGCTCTTCCTATTTATAGGTGCATGTTACAGGTGGCTCCTGCTGGGTTTGTGAAGGATATGGACTCACTGGCTCGACAATTCCTATGGGCGGGTAGCTTGTCCTCATCTAAATGGAGCCTGGTTAAGTGGGATGTTGTTTGTAGCCCAAGGCAGGTGGGAGGTCTTGGTTTGCGGAAGGCGACTTGGTTTGGGTTGGCATTGGCTGCTAAGCTTTATTGGAGGTGGTGTGTGGAGTAGGATCATAGCTGGGCTAGGATCTTATCACACAAGTATCTTCTGGGGATTGGTAAGGAGGAGCTTCCTAGGTTTCCTCTGGAAGGGAAAGGCTCGGTGGTTTGGGGAACACTTAAGAAAGGGGCTACGCTTATCAAGGAGGGCCTGTTCTGGATTTGTAATAAGGGGCTGAGGCTATGTTTTGGTCGGATTATTGGGATGGTTACGCACCCATCCTATGTCAGTACCCTAATTTGGTGGCTCTGTCTTAGTGCTTTTTGGAGGTTGGCTGGTCTAGAGTGAGTGATTTTAAGAAATTTGACCCTGGTGGACAGGTGGAGGTAGCTAGGTGGAAGGACCCTAGTGAATGGCCTATTCCTGGGTTGGAGGAGGATGGTATTATGCTTCAGAATATCTTGGCTGCTAAATAATGCAACTTCGTCAAGGAAAAGGATATTCTAGCATGGAGCCCAAACCCTAAGGGTGCCTTTACCATGGCTAGTGGCTATCAGGAGTTGCTCTCTCATAAGTTTGGGGGGGTGGAGGTCCCTTGGTGGAAACAGGTGTGGAACAAGTTTTCTTGGCCCAAGTGTAATTATTTCGTTTGGACTCTGGTTTGGAATAGATGTTTGACTTGGGAGAATCTTTGTAAGTGGGGATTCCGGGGCCCCTCTATGTGTGTGTTGTGTGGTTGCAGTGAGGAGGATTCTCCCCATTTATTTTTTTGGTGTTCTTATCCTATGTTGCTCTGGCATTGGTGGTGGGGTGCTTGGAAACATCCGTGTGTTCATGCGTCTTCTCTTGTGGAGTTCTGGAGTAATCTGGGAAGGCCCCCCTCCCAGGCCTCTTTTCTTCAGATTTTGTGGTGCATTGGTCCTACCTTAATCCTTTGGAAAATTTGGTTGGAGAGGAATCATAGGATCTTTCAAGGAGAAAAGATGATGGCTCAACAGGTTTGGCACAAAATTATTGGTATGATCCAGGAGACTGTGGAAGCCAAATGTGAAGTGGCCCTTCCACTGGAAAGAAGTGATGATGAGATTGTGAATAGATTGGGGGTGTAGGGGTTGACACCAGTCTCTGCCTGTGTTAGAAGAGGGAGGAGAGCGAAAAAGAAGGTTCAAAGGGTTGGCAGATGGTTGCCTCCTCCAACAGGGTTTCTGAAGATTAATACTGACAGTTCATCTAGAGGCAACCCAGGGCTTGCTGGTATTGGTGGACTTGGTAGAGATGGAAATGGTTCAGTCATCTTTCTTTTCTCCATCCATAAGGGGTGTAATTCCAACAACCTTATGGAAGGGCTGGCGATTCTCTGGGCTATTGAGCGTGCTTGTACCTTGGGTTGGCGTAAGGTTATTTGTGAATCTGACTCGCAGATTATAGTGAATCTTTTGCTTGGGAAAAGGGTTGTTGATGTTAATTGGAAGATTGCGTTGGTGGTTAGACAAATTTTGCAGAGGTGCTCTACTTTGGAAGTGGTGTCTTTTATCCATATTCCGCGTGAGTGGAATAGGGCGGCTGCTTGTTTGGCCAAGTGGGCATTTGAGCATGAGGATGATTGGAGGATCGAAGGGTGGAGTCAGTTATCTCCTGAGTATGTTCTTGAACTTGAGAGGGTCACTACGGATGATATGGAGGGATAAGTTGATGTTGGTTGGTGGGCTGGTGGTCTTGTTGGTGCTTGATGTTCTAGGTTTTCCCTTGTGGGAGCCGATGGGCTCCCTCTTTCTTAATGTACTGTTAATCTTCCGATTTCAATAAAGTTTTTACCCCTTTTTAAAAAAATATATTAATATTATTAATATAACATATTAATATATCATATTAATATATTAATATTATTAATATAACATATTAATATATTAATATGTTAATGGGGATGACCCCATAGTGCAATGGTTATTGCAAGGTAGTGGTATTCACTACTTCAAGAGTTCGAGTCCCATGGAGTGTGGGAGATGGATCGATCATTGGTGCCAGGGTAGTTGGAGGATGGTGGTCGGAGGATGGAGGCCAAAAAGGATGAAGGATGATACAAAATGCTCGACGGTGGTATTGGTTGCAGAGCAATGGAGGGGTGCAAAGGTGGCAAAGATTGGTGGAAGTGATGCAAGGAGGTTCAAGAGTATACCTAGCGATTGAGGTTGGAGTGATGGTGTCCTTCATACTACAGGTGGTAGATGGAGAGGAGGAGCCTTGACCGAGGTGTAGGTGACAGTGTGCAAGGTGGGTGGTAGGCGGTAGAGGAGGAAGGATAGAGCTAAAGTTACGGGTGGTAGTAGGAGTCTGGTCGATGGAATTACCAGGAGGATCAGATGGAGGAGAGTAGAAGGAGGAGAGTAAGTGAGGATGAGATGAGGGTAGGAGTGGAGGAGTAAGGTAGATGAGAGAAGGAGGAGAAGAGTTAGGAGGAGGAGAAGAAGACGACAAGAGGAAGAGTTGGAGGAGAATAGGAGGAGGTGAAGAAGGAGGGAGATAGGAGAGGAAAAATGAGGGGAAGGAGGGGAAGAGAAGAAGAGGAACTGAGGAGGAAGAGGAGGAGTAGATTGTCGGGGATGAGGTCCCCTGATGTGGCCTCACTGGTTCATAGCTCCAATCAAAAGTGCTTGCGAATCAATATATATATATATATTAATATGTTAATATATATATATTAATATTTATAATATTAATATGTTAATATATATTAATATACCTATTTTCTCTACCCAAGATTGTTTTTGACCATAACCCTCTCTTGCTGGTCATGAATGATATTTCTACTGTCGGACCCTTCCCCTTTAGGTTTGAGATTATGTGGAACTCTCATCCTAACTTTAGGATAAAATTGTTGAATGGTGGAATATTCTTGTTCATGGTTCACCCATGTTTAGGATATTTTATAAACTTAAACATATCAAATGTATGGCGAAAGACTGGAACAAGAGAGTTTTTGGTGATGTCTTTCAGAAGAAAAAAATGTTAGGGGAAAAGTTGAAGACTATCCAAAAAAATATGGAAGAGGTGGATGTCAGCTTACCAACTTGCAATCAGGAAAGAGAGAGTCGAAGGGAGTGGGAGAAAATTTTAAGGAAAGAGGATTTTTTTTGGAAATATAAATCTAGAGTTCAATGGTTGCAAGAAGGGGGAAAATACCTCCTTCTTTCATGTCTCTGCCCTGAAACACAAGAAAAGAAATCAAATAACTAAGTTACATGATGAGCAGGGGGTTGAGTTCAAGATGCCCACCCAGATCAGTCTGTTGGCGGCGAACTATTTTCAAAAGGCTTATTAGGCTCCTACTAAGGCTCCTAATCCAGCTTTAAACAATCTATTACTGGGCCCTCTCCCGACCACCATTACTCTGGATGATAACCTCTGCATCCTTAGTGCTGTCACTCCTAAGGAAGTCAGGTTGGCCACTTTCAGCATGGGTGCTTAGAAGGCTCTTGGATCAGATGGTTTCCCTCCGACTTTTTTTTCAGATTTTCTAGGAGATTGTGGGTGGGGACCTTATTTTGGCTGCCAAGGATTTCTTCAAATTTGGTAAGATTCTGAAACAATTGAGCCATACTTTTATTTCCTTGGTTCCCAAAATTGCTGATCCCTAATCTATGATTGATTTTAGGCCCATTATTCTTTGTAATAATTTTTTATAAAATCCTCTCTAAAATCTTGGTGAATCATCTTAAACCCCTCATGAACAAAATTATCAACCCCACTTAGAAAGGCTTTGTTCTTGGTCGACATATTCTGGATGCTACTATAACTATGCATGAATTGCTCCACTCAATGGACAAAAGCAACAATGCAACCATGGCCCTCAAACTTGATATTTCAAAAGCTTATGACAAGGTGTTATGGGACTTCATTCCTAAAGTTCTAGCTAAGTTTCATTTTGATTAACATGTGGTCAACCTCTTAATGGAATTCATATCTATAGTAAAGTACTTTGTGTTGGTAAATGGGACTCCTTGGGGCTTCTTTAATGCTGGGAGAGGCATCAGGCAAGGGGATCCCCTCTCACCATATATTTTCATCATGGTCACGAATGTCCTAAGTAGGAGCATTTCAAGTCTGCTGTCGAAGGGGGCCATTAAAGGGGTTAAGGCCGCCTCTTCTATAGAGCCTACTGTTATTCAATAGTTTGTGGATGACACCTTTCTCTTTGGGAAAGCCTCTATGATTGAAGCTAGGAAATGGAAAAATTGTCTAAACAATTATGCTACTTGCTTTGGGCAATGTACTAACTATAATAAAAGCATGATCTATTTCTTCAACAACACTCTTTCTCTACAAGCTCATGTGACTATTGTTCTTGATTGTTTGTGTGGTTCTCTCCTTCTAGTGTATCTTGGTTTACCTCTTACTATCAAGGAAGTCATCCCTGACTTATGGAATTATGTCCTTGAAAGGATACAAAGGAAGTTGGCTGGTTGGAAAGATTCCATCCTCAGTCATGCTGACAAATTGCAACTTTTGTCAGCGGCTCTTCAAGGGATCCCTGTTTACTTCCTCTCCATTTTCAAGATCCCTAGATATATAGCTGAAAAATTTGAAAAAATTCAGAGGAATTTCCTTTGGTCGGGGACTGAGGAAAAGAAAATTTTTGCTCTGGTCAAATGGGATAATGTCTATAAACCTAAACCTTGTGGTGGGCTTGGGATAAGGAATATCCATTGCATCAACAAGGATTTGATGGCTAAGGTGGGGTGGGATTAGCTGCAGAACAAAAAAGATTGGTGCAAAAGTATGAATGCTAAGTATCTCCAAAATAGACCCTTGATTAATTGCCTCTCTGAAGATCACCCTTTGGGGTCTTTGGCTTGGAAGAACATTTGTAGTTTGTAGGGGTTGCTTAGGACTGGGGTGAAATGGAAATTTGGAAATGGTTGCAGTATCAAATTCTGGGAAGATCCCTGGTTACTTGAAACCCCTCTGACCCATTCTAAATTTAGAAACCTGATGAGACTTGCACAAATTTCTTTGGCTTCTACATTAGGGATTATCTCCTTGGCCTACAAGGGGCCCGAGGATGGAACGATTTGGCCCTTTGCTGCCCTCTATCTCCTGGGTTGTGTACCTTGGCCAAGTCCTTGCAGGACCTGCTTTCCCTTACAAGATTACCTTTAAACAACATGAAGGATGAATTTTTCTAGACTCCTGATAAGCAGGGGGAGCTTTATGTTAAAACGACTTATAATCTGCTATCTGACCAGAGTGGCACCCTCAGACCCTAGAAATAGGTTTGGAATAGACACATGAGCCTAAAGATAATTTTTTTCTGGTGGACTACTTGCCATAATAGGATTCTTACTGAAGATAATTTGAGGAAAATGGGATTTTAGATCCCCAACAGATGTTTGTTATGCAAGTGTAATGAAGAATCTATGGACCACTTGCTGTTGCACTGCCATTTGCTGTTAGTGTGTGGGATATGGATTTGGAAAGGTTGGGTACTCAATGGGCTATGAATAAGGTCATTATTTCCTTTATTTTAGGTTGGTCTGGGCCTTTCATTCACCCTGTTCCTCATGAGATATGGAATCAGGTCCCCCCCCCTATTATCTGTTGGTGTTTATGGAAGGAAAGGAACAATAGGATCTTTAGGAACATTGAGATGAGACCAAAGGATAATTTTGGTATAGGGGCAAGGCTTATTGCAAAAAATATTTCTCTTCAAAGGAAAACTCCTGGATAAGGCTCCGACTGTTTGGGAAATAAAAATGGCTAAAGCTTGGCATCAAAATTTGGAGGTCAATTCCTATGACAACTCTAGATCTTAGGCTCAACAAGGCACTATTTAGAAACCTTCTGACCATGGTTGGCATAAGCTCAATTTTGATGGTGTTGCTAAAGGTAACCCAAGAAGGGAAAGTATTGGAGGTATAATAAGGGATTGCAAAGGAAATTTTGTGCCTAGTTACTCGGGGGGGATTGGGATTCAATCCTCTATGATTGCTGAAGCTAGAGCACTACTAAAGGGCATCCAGTTGGCTATCTCTATGGGGATTGGGAATTTGCATATTGAAGGAGATTCTAGGTCTTTAATTGATGTGGTCAACCTGAGCAGATTACTGGGATGGAGTTCTAAAGACATTTTAATAGACATAAAACATCTGATGTCTAAGCTAAATTTTAAGGTTGCTACCCATATTTATCGGGAGGGTAACCAAGTGGTGGATGCTACGGCTAATTTTGCACCCATTGGAAAAATTCTAAGTGTTGGTGTGACTTGGAGAACCTTCCGCCTAACATTCAAGGTTTAATCTTAAAGGAGAAAGACACATGTATTATCCATGATGTTCTTGGCCTTATTGGGGTCCAAATTCTTGTCTACTAGGCTGTGTGAACGGGTTTAAATGCTTGGAATAATGAGGTGCAGATCATGTTTAAAAAGGCTTTTATGAGAAGTGATGGGGAGTACTTCATGATTACGACCAAGCTAGATCTGGCCTTACGTAATGTTTTATTGAGATTTGATATTGGCACTTGTTTAACTGTGCAAATTTTTGAATTTAAATTTGATGTGACTTGCGTGCACGGGGTGAAGCTCTTAATTGGTCCTTTCTATCCTGCTAATTTGATGCTACTGCTAAAGGGTAAGAGATTGGGTTTAGCTAAATTTGGCCCCACGACCAACTTTCATTGGGAATTATGCAAAAGCAACGTGGATGGAAAACCTTCCCATTCCATCATGTCTTACTTACCTGGCCGCAAGTGTTTGAAGATTCACATTAATGTGATCGCCAAGATTGTCTTTTGGGATGATACTTTTCAAGTGTGTATTTTGTACATGGATATGATTTCCCAAGGCCGCATTGTTTGGCTTAACATTTTATGTATGCGAAAGATTGCTCAAATTATCAAAATATCAAACTTTTTACTCTGAGAGGCCTTCTGGTTTTTCCATGTGCAGAGAAGGGACATGGGTGGCGATAGAGTGCAATCAGAGCCTGATAACTATGGTGAATTACACAAAGACCCTTTGGTCTAGCACATATGCATGGAGGGCGAGCTTGCACATTTAATAGAGAATTTGGTGGGTCATGATCCTAAGTTATCCACACAGTTCGTGAGCTCCTAGAAAGAACACAGGGTGACCTTAGGTGGTATCTCCTTTGAAGTTAATGAGGAGGTGATAGCCCAAGCTATGGGGCTACAGTGCACCAGAAAGAAGTACCCAAAACATACAAAGTCGTAGGACAACGAAAGCCTGAAGGATTTCTTTGTTGGTAATGAAGAACTTGTGCACAACCCGTCAGGTTTTGAAAGAGAGGCTCTATCGTGGCCTTGGGATCAGGTCTGCCTTGAACTAATGAAGTATGTCACACTGGAAGGTAGATAAAAAACCTACTATTTCTATCATTTTCCTCTTTTGAATCACCTCTGCCATAAAATTATGTTAAGCTTCCTGTTTTTCTTGCTTACAAACAAAATTTTTTGTTGAGAAATGTATGGAATCTGCTACCCAAAACCCAAGGGATTCTCCTCCTCTGCCGCTTCATCAAGGCCTCATTTTGAGGCTCTACCACTTTCATCTCACTCTTTACCTACCTAAACCCATCTTCGCCATCAGAATTGAGGAAATTGAACCCCCTGTGCAAACTATTTCCTCGGTCGAGTCTAAGGGACCCAAAAGAAAAACCCCTCCGAAAACCCCTAAACCTAAATTGACCCCCAAGAAGATTAAAGGAAATGTCGGGATAGCCCAGTCGAGCATTGTGGCTGGTCTTTGTGAATTAAAGTCTGGCCCTGCGAAGACGGTCAACAAAACTACCACCAAAAAGAAAGTGAAAGATGAGGGGAAGGGTTTGACAAAGTTGTCAGCCACAAACAACAAAGGCAAGAATGTGGTGGGGAAGAATTCCAAGGGAAAAACTATGGTGGCTACGATGGTGGAGAGTAGGGTTGAGATGACCAAAATCTGGAGGTCTAGCAAATTGGCAAAAAAATAACAAGAAAATGCAAATTAATGAGTTGGATTATGATGAGGAGCACTTTGATAGAAAAGGTGATGGGAATGAGGAGGAGTTAGAGGATGTTGAGGAGGACTATGCTGAAGGGCCTCACACCCTTTCGGATCTCAAAAAAGTGCATAATGAGAACTCGGTGTCCAAGTCTTCTGAACCAGATGTGGAGCACAATAATACTAGGAAGACTGTGGATAAAGGGGAGGATCTTCGTGCTGCAGGAGAGGATGGAGAATATGGAGAAGAAGTTTAGAGGCTTGACCAAGTTCACTGTCAAGTTGGTTCACTGCATCACCAACACCCTCTTTGTTGTTATGAAGGAAGAGGTGGACATGAAGACTGATGAAGATGGCCTTGAATGGGTTGGTGATGATGTTATCAATGCTCTCTCCCAGAATTAGGAGAATGCTTGTTAGTCTACTGCTGTTGTGTGGCACTCTTCGACTGTTAGTCTGTTGTGTTTTATTTTTTGGCTATGTTATTTTATTTTTTTGAACATGACCTTTTTTGGCCCTAGTGGCTCTTTGTGTAAAGGGTACAACACCCTGTAAATGCTACTTATCATATAAAAAACATATTAATATATTAATGATTAATAATATATTAATATGTTAATATATATTAATATTATTGATATAAATTAATAATGATATTAATATATATACAAATAATTTAATGATGGTGCATGTAGGAGTAGGTGTAGAGCGGCTGTGAAATCAAGAAGAGCAGAGGTTCGATGGCATGAACCCTGGTGGGATGGAGGAAAATAAGTCATTCTAGGAGGGGGAGACTAAGGGAATCAAAGGTCAAGGGCATTAGTTGAGAGACATTGAAGAAGAAGTTTCTCTAGAGTAGACCAAAGAATGAGCAATCAATGAAAATTGGAGAAAAAAAGGTGTATGGAAGGAGCCAAGGGATGGTAGAAGGTGCAAAATGGGTGGAGGTTGGAAAGGAAATCAAGGGGTTGATCCTCAATATTAGAGGAATCATAGATGGAATGGGAAGCACAAATCTCATGATTGGGGCAACAACAAAGTTGGTAGTCAAAACCCTAACTGGGGTAGCAATCAAGGTATAGGTAGAAGGAAGGGGATGAATAAGGCTCAAGGTTCTTGGTTCCCACCTAAAAATTCAAACCTGGAGGATTGCAATAGACAATGGCATAGTAGAATCAAGGAGGAATTAGGGAATAGATCTAGGAAAGCAATGGTGATTAGTACGAATAAACTTCAATTTGAAAGAGAATGGTTAGATCGTCTATGGTTATTGGAAAAATGGCTAGGCAAAGATCTCAAGTGGGATAGTCTGGTATGTTGGTGGTAGGGTAAATGGGGTACTGATTTACAATTTAAAATGTTAGCAAATGGGTAATTTGTGGTGATCTTCCTTTCAGAGGAGATAAGGGTTGAAATTGAATCTGGCGTTCGGATCTTAGATGGTTGTGGCTTTTATATTTGAAGGTGGCTGGCGGGTTTCAATCCTTATCAACATAATATGTCTAGGTGATATAAGAATGGTTTAAATTTCCTAATCTGCCACTGGTATTTTGGGCCTCCAACATTTTGGAAGTCATTGGAAACAATCTAGGGACTTACTTGTGTATAGAAGAAAGATTGAACTCAGATGGAATAAGTTCATATGTTAGGATTTGTGTTGAAAATAAACTCGATCATGAGCGTTGGAGAGAAATTGAATTGGTAATAGAATGGGGAAGTTGGTTACAAGAGTTAATTCTGGATTTTCACCCTTGTATAAAGCTAGTCAAGACTTTGGGTTGGAGAGAACCACATAAACAACCCTTATTAGCTGATCATGACATCCCATCCACCCCTCTGAAAAAAGGATTATTCTTTGAACCTGTAGAAAGATGACGCATCGGTGAATATGGTCATAGATATGAGTGGGGGGAAAGTGGTTTCTCCTGATAAAGAGGTTAGGAATGAGGAAGTGCACACCAGTGATGTTGTCCAAGGGGTTGAGTTGAATGAGAAAATAATGAAGGCAATTGATTTCTTAGGGAATAAATGTAGAGAGGAGGACTTAAACTCCCTAATAGAAATCAGAAATGAACTCATGGAATTGGCCAAAGCTGCTAAGAGCAACTCGCTTGGCTTGGAAGAAGAAGATATTTGTGAGGATTGGACAAACTGCCTAGTATTGAAAGATAATGATACTCTTCCTTTTGAAGAAGGAAAGAACTAGAAATCAGGGAAGAGAAGAAAATTCTCACAAGCGGATCAAACTGAGACAAGAAAGCTAGTAATTAGCTAGAAGGACATGCACAAATCTTCTCTAGATTGTGGAGAAAGTAAGAAATGAGGTAGGATACTGAACTAGGAGAAGATCAAATGGGACGAGGAAGCGTGTGGCTAGAAGAAGATTAACGAAATGCTGAAAGTAGGGAAGAGCAAAGCTATTCCTAAACAAAAATGAAAATCATAACATGAAATGTTAGGGGCTTAAATTCCCCTAACAAAAGGTGCCTAATTAGGCATCAATTAGACTCATTTTAGGCAGACATAGGCTTACTTCAGGAGACCAAGCTAGGAGAGCAGGAGAAGGTCAATTTTATAAGGAAATTGAAGTTATGGCTAATGATAGGGGTTAATGTGGATGGCTCCTTAGGTGGACTATTGATTAATATTTGGAAACCACAAACTGTGTTAGTGGAGGAAATGGCAAGTAATAGGCATTGGATTGTTTGCTGGGTAAGAAGTCTCATTTCAAACTTTTGTTTCTTACTTATTAATGTTTATAGCCTTAATGAATGCACTCGAAAAAGACAAGTATGGAAAGAACTAGATTTGGTTTTCAACAATTTGGGGTTTAAATTTTGCATCATTGGGGGGGATTTTAATGCAATACTGAGATCTGGAGATAAGAAAGGGGGTGTGGAAAGAGTGCTACAATCTCAGGTAGAATTTGTTAATTTCATTGAGAGAAACTTGCTAATTGAACCTCAAATGGGGAACAACAACTACACCTGGACAAACAAAAGGAAGGGGTTTTGTAGCATCGCTGAAAAGTTAGATAGGTTTTTTTTTCAGGGAGAATCTAAGTCGATTCCTTTTCACTTTGGATTATAGAATTGTGCCTAGTTTTGGTTCATACCATTATCCGGTGTAGTTGGAAATAAACGGTGATAAGGGCCAGTAAGGTGTCCATTCAAGTTTGAAAATATGTGGTTCAAAGATTCGAATTTCAGGGACCTCATCAAATATTGGTGGTCGAATTGTATGCCATGGGGTTCTAAGATGTTCAATGTTGTTACAAAATTGAAATTAGTAAAACAAAATTTAAAGAAATGGAATAAGGAATGCTTTAAGAATATATTTGAAGAAAAAAACAAGATCGAAGACGCTTTGAAGGTGTTGTGTGAGAAGGTGATTGCGAACAGTATGGATTGTAGATACTGAAATTTATCACTAGGCCTGTGACTTTATTAGAACCCCTCTTTCATCCTTGATAATTAAATAATCTTAATTATTTAATTATTATCTAATGTCACAAATTCTTCTATTAATTAAATAGTCTAAATTATTTAATTAATCCATTTATCCTTTTATGTCCTCTTTTGATTAATTAAATAAATTGTTATTTGTTTAACTGCATCACTAATATGTTTGACTTCTATAATTAAATAAATTTATATTTATTTAATTATTTGTCATTTTCCACTATAATTAAATAATTATGTTAATTATTCACTTTTATCTTTTTCTGTCATAAGTTAATTAAATTTTATTTAATTAAATGACTCATCTTTTCTCTCACTTTTTGAATTAAATTTCTATTTAATCAAAAAGTTAATTTTCCTTTTCCTTTTGCATTTAAATAATGTTTCCATTATTTGAAGATGCAATTTCTCTCTCAAACTGAAGTGATTTTTGTAAAAATCAGTCAATTTCCTCATTCTTTTGTTAGTCTCATTTCTATCTTATCTCGTTTCATCTAATTTAAGCCATTGATTGAAATCAAAATTATCTAATCTCGACCGTCTATTTTGCATTCACCTCTCTATAAATAGTGCTACCATTTATCATTTTTGGGGATCTAGATTAGATATGTTACCGTGCGAGTGAGATTAAAACATTGACATTTTGCTTTGTCTTAGTCATAGGCTTCTTAGTGCATACTTAATAATCTGAGGGCATTAATTAGTTACAATAGAATAGAGAAGAGCTACATAGGTCAACCAATAGATGCACGAGTCTAGTGATATCATTTTATTTTATTTACATTCGTGCTTCCTTTGTTCTTCATAGTTGATTAGGATTTTAGGATTAATGTTTAAATGCTTATTTTCTTAATTTTGATTTTCCCTAATCACATGGATAACAATAGCTTTCTGGAGGAGAAGGAACTGGCAATGAAATTCAATGATGTCCTGACCAAAGAAGAGGCATTCTGGAGACAAAAGTCTAGATAAATGTGGTTAAAGGTAGGTGATAAGAATACAAAATATTTTCACAATTCTACTAAGCTACATAGGGAATTGAATAGAATATTGAGCATCAAATCATCTGATGGAAGAACGATGGAAGACCCAGATGAAGTTAAAGTGGCCACAGTTGATTTTTTTAAGAATCTCTTGAATAATTGGGAGGGTTCCAATCTAGAGGCGTAGAATGAACTTCTGAGATACATTTCGAAATCGGTAACCAAGACACAAAATGAATTATTAAACTCCAAATTCACTGAACAAGAAGTTAAAACTTCTGTATTCTAGTTACATCCGGATAAGGTGCCACGTCTAGATGGATTCTTGACTCCTTTCTTCCAGAAAAGTTGGGATATCTTGGGCCAGGACATCACAAAAGCAATTGAGGATTCTAGAAGCTCGAGCTATGTGCTCAAGGAAGTAAATAACACTTTCATTGTGCTCATCCCCAAAAAAGAAAAACTAGAATCATTGGAGGAATATTGTCCGATAGCTCTATGCAATACATTTTATAAAATTTTGGTGAAGTCTATTGCAAATCGGTTGAAGAAAATTCTCCCATCCATCATCTCAGAGGAGCAAACATGGTTTGTACCAGGAAAATCGATACTGGATGGTGCAATCATTACACAGGAAGTCATACACTCCACACATCGATTGAAGAAACCAACTATGTTATTAAAATTAGATATAAGGAAGGCTTATGATAGGGTGAATTGACATTTTCTATTTAAGGTCTTGGAGGATTTTGGTTTTCAGAAGGAGTGGCTTGATTGGATTTTTGGATGAATTGGTAGCCCAAGGTACTCAGTGTTAATGAATGGTTCACCAGAGTGATTCTTCAATGCCTCGCGGGGTCTTTGGCAGGGAGACCCACTCTCTCCTTTCCTATTCATAATTATGACCAAAGCCCTGGGAAGGTCTATTGACAAAGCATGAAGGGTTGCGTGGGTGGATGGTCTACAAGTCACTAGTAGTTTACCAATGATCACTCACCAAAAATTTGTAGATGACACAATGTTATTCAGGAATGCAACATAAAGAGAGGCTAATCAGCTAAAATTTATTCTGGACAAGTACTCTTTGGCCTTTGGACATGAGATTAGCTTTGCGAAATCAAAATTCTTATTTTTCAACATGAGCGCGGTAAGAGAAATTCAAATTTTGAGGTTATTGAAATACAAGAAAGGCAATCTTCCCTGTAAATATCTTGGTCTTCCCCTTGCCAAAGGGGTGCAAAATGACAACATATGGAAGAAACTAATAGAAAAAGTGAAGGATAGATTGTCTTCATGGAAAAGTCATTGGCTTTCTTGGGCTAGAAGGTTAACGATGCTCAAATAAGTCATTGCAACGTTACCAATCTATGATATCATGTCTCCTACTATCAGTTGGTGCAAATAAAGACCTCAACAAAAAGATGAAAAACATTTTTTGGCAAGGGAACTCGAAACATCATAAGTTCCCACTGGTAAAATGGAAAAAGGTCTATGAAAGGAAGGAGGTGAATGGGGCGGGTATGAAAGATCTGCTTCTACAAAATAAATCTCTGGGAGCAAAATTGGTGTGGGCACTTCATTTAAAATGTGACCTTAAATGGGTCAAAATTCTCAAGGCTAAGTATCTAGACGGCGAGGAGAATATCATATTCATGGTTAGGTATCTTTCCAGTGGGTTAAGAATTTATAATTTCATGAGGAGCTCTAGGGATCTAATACTAGACCATATTACTTGGGAGATAAAGGATGGGTGCTCCACTCTCTTCTGGGAGGACTCACAAGAAGGTTTTCCAAAATTAGCAAACATTGTAGCATTGGAGTAGGTCAAAATAATAACAAAGCAGGCATGGGGAGATAGGGTAAGAGATAACACTGAGGCCACAACCCAATAGGGCTGTTTGTTTTATCAATCAAAGAGCATACGACACCTAGGGCTGGATGCTAGGTTGGTGGAAGCATATGAATATGTGTTGGGGAAGCGAAAGATTTGCATGTCAAGCAAGGCAAAGAAGGCATTAAGTGGAATGCTTCGTTGAATGGGGAATACAAGGTGAGAGATGGATATTTAACTTTGTCTGAATCAGGGGTGTTTAAGACCAGTTTACCAATCAATTTGTGTTGGAATAAAGTATGTCTTCCAAAGGCAGACATATTCACTTGGGTCGCCTCACAAGGAAGGGCTCTCACTACAAACAGGTTTGCAAAAATGGGGTACCATGGCCCCTCAAGATGTTCTCTATGTAAATAGGCAAAAGAATCTGAGGATCATTCATTTTAGAATTGCCCATATACACAATGTTGCTAGAATTTGTTATGTTCAAAATTACAATGGCAGTCGACATTTCCTAATAGTTTGGTGGAAATGCTAAAGAGTTGGCCTACACCTCATAAGCAATCAATATTTGGTGGTCTGTGGATTGGTAGCCCATCAATTTTCATATGGGAAGTTTGGAAGTAGAGGAATAAACATTTATTCCAAGAAAAGGAAATGCCAATTCAAAGGTTGCTGAATAAAATTGAGACAAGCATTGTGGAAATAATCAATGCTAGAGTGGATGAACAAAACCCAAGGAAGCTCAATTTCATTGAATGGGATGCAATGGAAAGAAGGAATTGGTATGGGTTGAAAGTACCACCCTATGTTGGGGATGGTGGTAGGTCCTCAAAAGAGGATAGGAGTAAGGTTTGTTGGTCACCTCTTGAGGCTGGGTGGGAAAAACTAAATTTTGATGGGGCTGCCAGGGGCAACCTGGGTGTCTTAGGTGTTGGGTGTATAGTGAGAGACTGTAAGGGAAACATTATGGGTAGGTTGATGACTCCCCTTCCTAAAGGAACTAACAACATGGTTTAATTCCAAGCTTTGATCTTGGGTTTGGGGTTATGCACGAAATCAGATCAAAGGAAGGTGATAATTGAAGGTGATTCAACTTTGGTGATCAATGCATTGTGTTCTGGGAAGGTTACGAGCTGGAAGCTTGGGGTGAAATTGGAGGTTGCCTTGAGTCTTGTTGATGGCTTAGATTTGGTAATGTTTAATCACATTTTTAGAGAAGGAAATGTTGAAGCGAATCAAATCTCCAACATGGGGGCTGACGATATATCACTCAAAGAAGTGAAAATTTGATCTTGATAGGAGATGATAGTGGGTGGTAGGGAGGGTGACTCTCCACATGGAATATTGTGGAGAGTCTATGACTATCAAGAGATAAACTGGGTCATTTTACAGATGGTTAGGGCAACCATGAGAGTGTGAGGGATGTGTTGTGGTCCGATTGCAAACACTTGGATGGTGTAGTTGGATGAAGCGAATCAAGGTGGCATTGCTTTGCTAGCATGTGGGGTCCATGCTAGGCTAGTGATGGTGTTGATCTGGTGAGAGAAATTAATATCTTTTGGTGATTGAAATTTATGCCACGGGATTGGATGAGTATGACAAAATCATTTCTCATTACTTCGGTGGTCATGTCTTGTCATTATGGTGAGGTATGGTGTGATATGAAGGTGGTAGGTGGCTTGTTGGCTCATCCTTCCATAATCATTGAAGTGATATCACACACTTTGAGAAGGATCGAGATTGTGCCTTATACATAGGCTGGATTGCATGATCCTATAACAAACAACTTGCTATATTTTGTAGAGGTGCGTTGGCATTTCACCTAAAGGTTGTGTAATCATAGATTTGGATTGTGTTTATGGCGTGGTATGGAGGAGAGGTCGAAGTTTGTTGTCAGGATGTCTTTAAAAACCTTGACGATCATTGGGGTTGCCACACTGATTAGACTACAAAGCATAGGCAAGAAAATGGCGTTTTGTGGCCCAATTACAGACCAATGCCTCAAATGCATGCTCAAGAAATATGACACCCTCATATTGGTTGCAATTAAGATGGTGTTGGGTAAGGGATATATGGAGGATGAGGAGAATTACAAATTTGGCTCCAACATTGCCTTCAGGTTTTTGGCATCTCTGTTAGAAATTAAGATGGCTAAGAAGGAGGCAGAACTGGTGACAAGGAGGCTCTTTTATGTGGATTTGTTAGTGGGCATGGAATAAATTATATATGTAGCTTCCCCTAGAATGGGTATTTCATGCTAGTGTGACATGCAACTATTGTACGTTCCTGGTGAGGTAATAAAATATTACCCCTTTTTACTTGACTTGAAAGGGATGACTCTGGTCGAGCATAGAGAGATCACGATGGTCAGGGTGGACTATCTATTAAGGGCACTCAAACTCCCCCCCTCTCAGGTTGGCCACTGCACTAGTAGAATTTGGTAAATAAATGACTAGGTGACTAAAAATTTTAGTCACAACAACTAAAAATGACTAAATTCTACTAATTTTTTGTAACACAACTATAAATGACTAATTTGATCGTCAGGTAAAAAACACAACTAAATAATTAGTCACACAAATAAAAATGACTAAATAAATGATTAAATAATTATTCACATGAATTTATAATTTCCCTCCAAGTCCCCACCACTTAAAAATTTCATTACAATTAAAAGTAATATCGCGTAAAACATTTCCCGCCTTTATCCTTCACAGGGAAGGGTTTCTCCTCGCCACTCCAAGGAGCAGACACCAACACCACACAAAACCAAATTTGAACACTGAAGGAAACCTGTAGCTATAGCCTGGAAGTCATTCACAAATCACCAAAAGTTTCAATGGAAGTAGATGCCATTATTTCCAAAGTGGAAGGCTCCAACATGGCCAAAAAGGATGCTGGGGCATCTGTGAGGAAAATGAAGGAGAAAGAAAATGAAAACAAAGGGGTCAATTTGTATGGTGAGCTGGTAGAGGCTGTAGATTCAACGCTTGTGGGGTTGGTGGTTGGTCTAGTTATAGATTTGATCATTTGCACAGGGGAAAGCAAGCTTAAGGAGGCTGATGAATATGGTAAGTTTTTGGTGCTCATTGATTAGCTTGTCCCATGGTAGAGGTAAAATGGTGCTTTGAGTTTGAATTTTCTGTTTGGGGTTTGAGGCAAAACGAAATAAATTGATTGTGATAAACTCAAATTTTTGGGTCTGTCTTATGGGTGCTTGTTTAGATGGGTGAGGATTTTTCTTGTGCTAAAAATATTTTTACTTGTCAATGCTAAACTTACATAGCTGACTGAATTCTCCCTTTTTTGTACTTTCAGTCACTTATCCCTCCTTTTCCATGATGTGAACCTTGTTTAGATTATTGAGTAGTGTTTATAGGTAGAGTATGGACATTTTGAAAGAGTAGATCATAAGACAAATTTGGGTTGTCTTTGATACTCATAAATAGTTTGTAAAAACATTATTTTTATCTTGTTCAGGTTGCATTACCATTGGATATTGGAATATTGTTTGTGGGATATGGGGTTAACCTTAATTCCTATATAGTATGTATCCTTTCTATATAAGATTAAAAGGGCTGATGTTTATCCTCTGAATATATGGGTGAATCAACATCGATATTTATATAATATAGCTAACCATGACTCATTTGTATAGCATATATATCATTCAAGGTCTAAAAAAGGTTGATTATGTTTGTTTTTTGGCATTGCTTTTAATTCCCTTATTTTTAAATAACTGAATAGGTTCATATCTACATAGCTGAAATAACTCCCAAGAACTTGAGAGGAGCACTCACAAATACAATCAAGTTAGAGTCTTTAATCCGCCTTATCCTTTTGTCAATAGATACGTGAGAACATGATTAAAATAGATAGAATTATATCAGTTAAAATTTAGAAGAAGCATCATTGCACTTCATTATGCTCAAAAGAAAGTGCTCCTATTTGGAAATTTGAGTTTCATTGTTGACTCCTCTAACAATTGTTGATAACTGCTTGTATACTAATAGTATACCTTCTTGGAATGTTGGTGACATGTCACAGACTTGCTATTATAGGTAATAGAATCCATTAAGATACCACTTGACATGTTTTCATCAAATAAAACATCACAAAGAGTTAAATGCTGAGCCAATGGAGATACCTTTTGAAGTGCAGACTATGATAGGTTCTTCTTATATGTTCCTTTTTAAGTGATTTGGACTTAAATGTTAGCCTATTATAATTTTGTTCCCTTAACTATATTTTTGTTTGTATTGCATTCATGATAGTAGCTTTTAAAATTTTGTTTACTTTTTTGTTTGCAATCTTTTATTACTATTAAACTACAATTAATTAAGTCGTCAAGATACCTCGATGCATATATTGTTTGAGGTGATAACCATAGGATCTTATGAAACATCATCTTATTATTCTAGAATTAAATTTGTTGCTTTCTTTGCAAAGTTCTAGGACTCATTGCTTCATATACATGTGGCATCTGTAGAAAATGTGATTTTTAATTTTAATTTTTAGTGGTTGAAACTTGTTTTTGATTGAGTTGTATGGCTCTTTGTGGAGAGGAACATATTCCATTGATCAAAGCAATAAATGTGAATGACAATAATCAAGATACTATAGAGGTAGCATTTTTTGTGGTTGAATTAACTTTGTTATATTCTTTTGCTTTCTCTACATTGATGGTATTGTTGGATAACAAGACCGACATTTAAAATATATACATAGTAAAAATAGAATATATTTATAAAATTTTAATATAAAATAGAACATATAAACTGATAGCTAAGAATGAGTGGAAGGGTGATAGGTTATTTATATGCAGATCAAGGTGCATATTTGATTGGATGTATATCTTGATAAGTTGCACATCTTGATAGGTTTCACATGACCTTTTACCATTTTATATTTGAGTTGGATACATATGTCAAGGGAGATTTCCCAAATGCCATTAAACCTCCAATATTCTTTATTTCCTAGTTAAAATATTAGGGTTTGCCAAGTATTGTCTTTCTCATTATGATAGAAAGAGTGATGAAAGATACAATTGCTGGTTACGGTTACCAAAAAGTAATTATAAATATAAAAAGATGTTAAAAATGTGTTTAAGACAAAGAAGGTAAAAGGAAGAAGACTTGCGTTGAAACCATTTGTTTTGAACCTTCAAGCCTTGGAGATTATTTGTAGAATAATCGATCCATGTTTTTTATTTTAGTTTCAAAACCAAATCTTAGTGTCTACATTTCTCACCAGAAGGTATCGTGACTTCATAATTTAACCTTTTATTTCTATTTTGTCCCTCCTCTAATACTTTAATGAGATTTAGTTTGTTGTGTGTTCTCTTCATCAATTAATATCAATACATCATCATTCTTTGTGGATTGTTTTCTTCTCATTTCTTCTGTGATGTGTATTCTAATATTTATTATTAGTTTTTGATTATTTGTAATTTGCAAATTAGTAGGCAAATTCATTAATGCACTACAAAATTTTTGAGTATCTAAGAGTAGAAATAAATAGATAAAGTAATATGAAGTTGCTAATTACAACCATTTATGAAGTGACCATTGTTGCATGGATTTTTTTGGATGGGATATGGGGGGATGTTAGTTTGTAGTGCAAAGATAATATATATAGTTACAACTTATAAACATATTTGCAATGTAGCAGATAAATTCATAATGGACTGCGAGATTTTTGAGTATCCAAGACTAGAAATGAATAGATAGAATAATATCAAGTTGATGCCTACAACTATTTATGAAATGGCTATATATAGGTCAGATTTAATGAGGATTTAGTGTTGGAGCAAACATAGAGATAACATTATGAAAATTCTAGAAATTAGTGCATTTGTGACAATGTGTCATTTGTAATTTGTAGCAAGTTTTAGAAGAAATTTGAGGCATCTAAATACATCATAGATAAATATTGCATTTGTCTTTTTGCAGATTCAATTGGTTAGTTATGGTGTTTGAACTAGTTTTGGCCACTTAAATGTTAGTCAATAAGCACAATTCAACAAGAGTATGGTTTGTTCTTGCATTGTCACAAGCAATAGAAAGGTGTTCAAATTTGTAGATTGATCATAAACATTGCTTCATTGGCCTTGGCCACAAGGTAGAGGGGTGTAGGAAATCAAAATATGAGAGGATTGTCTCTAACATAAGGTTATAGTAAGTACTCACCCAGTTGTGATATGATAGACGATATTAAGGTATATAAAGTGTAGTGTAGGAAAATGCATACCCTTGCATTTTCACTCTTGTTTGGGCTCGCCTTACTTTATTTATCCATCTTCATGTCTTAATTGGTCCTATTTTGCATCCACAAGCCTAATAAACTACATCTTTTTCTGGCTAATCTTGAAAATTGTCAAAGGGAAAATGATCATTTAATGATTCTGTCTGTGTGTCCCTGATTTTTGGGCCGAGACTAAAACACCATGACCTAGGGCTTCTTAGTTCCCCAAAGGTCTTGGGACCCTGATTTTGAATACACCCGAAAAGGTCCCTTTTTGGAGTCCGTGCCCCAAGATTTGAGCCTTGGGGCTAAGATGCCACCTAGGGCGTCTTAGTCCTCGGATTATTTTTGAGATTTAATTTCAAATTTTGGTAGGATTTAGCCTCCTTTGATTAAATTTGTCCTATTTCGGCTTGGTGTGATGTAATTTCGGGATATTAAGCATAAATAAGTATAAATACAAGGTTCATTCACTCATTTTCATAATAAGCAAGATATCCAAGAGCATAATAAGCATCCAAGCATTCAAGTATTCATTCAAGAGCATTCAAGAGGAGTTATTCAAGTATTTTTGAGCCATCATCAAGATTCAAGCATCATATCAAAGGCTATTTTTGCATCATGTGTATTTTTGTGCTAACATTTGTGATATAGGGTTTTGATTCAAGGAAGCAATTCAAGCAAGATATATCAAAGCATTCCATTGATTTAAGATCTACATTCAAGCTAGCCACCTCACACAAGATTGCAAACTTTAGAACAAGGGTTTGGTGAGTTGTAACATTGCATGTTGTTCATTCATCATTTCCCTCCATTATTCCATTTCATTTCAAGGTTTAATTACCAACAAGGGGTTTGACCAAGGCAAACCCCCATTTACTAACAATAAAAAATATTTTCCTCTCTTGCATGCTTGTGATTACAGATTTAGGTTGAAGACTTGAAGATCATTTGGAGTGCAAGATTGCAAAGTTGCATTACAAAGTTGTCATCTTCACAGAAACTCACCTATAGGTCAAATCCAGAAGTTTCAGAACCTGAGATCTGAGAGGAAGCAAGTGCAAAAATTGGAGCTCAGGATCACATTCAGATTTTTTCAAAAATCTAGAATGAGAATAATACACCACCTAGGGCATCTTAGTCCTCCTAGGGGTATTTTCAGAGATTCTTTGAGATTCTATTCCGAGATCCGAAGATTTTGCATTTGCCCCAAAAAATAGTAGCGGGACTAAGATAATAGTAAGGGAATATTTGTCCTCCCTAGCATATTTGGACAACTTCTTTTCATTTCCAAAATCTTCATCACATCTCCAAACTTCCCAAGTACACACATCCTATCTTGATTTTGCATAATTTCATCGTTTGCCTCCTTCATTTAGCTTGCATAACTAGGTTTTGTAGGTTGAATGCTTATTTGTCTTTCCCAAGCATTTACTTGGTGGTGAACCCCTAAAGGCTAAAAGAACCCCCTTCCTAGGCCCTCCTAATTGAGAATTGACTCACCTTGTGAGGTTGATAGTCAATCCAATTAGCGCTCTTAGGACATTATTGAATGACCTAGAGAAATAGGTGGGCATTCCCCGCCACATTTTCCTACGGTTCATAAAGAATGGCCAATGGCACTAAAAACTAGTACAATGCTGAAAAAGAACACATTCAGAGTGCCTACTGCATGTCCAGTATAGTAATATGAAGCTCAAGAAGAACAAGAGCATATCATATTGACAAACATTAAAGTAAAAAATATTAAGTAATTGATACAATGTTTGTACATTGAAAGCTATGTCAAGCAATTGATTTCTTGATGTTTGAAGTCAAGATAAAATTGATTATGGTTATTACTTAAGGGAGTTTTTTCCTGTAAAATATTTTTCTTGATATAGCTTTTATGACATGACATTGACATGATTCCTTCATTCTCAATTGCAAACTTCACTCTCTGACATCTTGGTGTGTAACTTGAGGAATTGGTACATATTTATGAATACAAGGAGGCATCAAAGAGAATATCATGAAATGCACATCTTTGGTAAAATAGACATAAGTTGTTAGCAGAAAGTACTGATTAATCAAATATAGTTTAAGGTAGTCCCTCAACACTATGCATCTTAATATTTTATGGCTAGACTAGTTGCAATTCTTTTGAAAATTTGGTAATCCTCCCAACCTTCCTCGCTCTCTTGTAGACACTTCAAACCATGCCCATGGTAATGCAAGAAAATCCCACATTACCATAGGCATGGCTTGAAGTGTCTGCGAGAGAGCGAGGAAGGGTTTCTCCTCGCCACTCCAAGGAGCAGAGACCTGTAGTGTCCATAAATAGGTTGATAACTAGGAACATATATTCCTCTACTCAGGGATTAGACATCATGACTGGCAGTCATAATCTACTAAGGACATCATTTAATTGTCAACCCAGGGATGTTAGACTTGAAATGGGTTTGCATAGTATATGCAATAACAACCTATTTTAGACATGTATTCTTCCTTGAAAATACCATGCTAGAATTGAAATTGTTGGAAACAAAATTTAGCTAATCTAAGTCTTCTTCTAATGAAAACTAAATCCAATTTTGAAGATAGGAACTACTCTGTCCCTAGTGGTTGCAAGAACAATTGACATCTTTGTACTTCTGCCAGCTGCAAGAACAGTCACGCTGAAGTTCTATGAAAATGAAATACAGATACTCTAATTGCAGAAATGGAAAAGATAGACAACATCCCTAAGTGGGCCCCCTTAGGTAGTGTCTTAAGTACACAACATATTAATCTGTAAACTCCATGAAATGCTTTTATTGAACTAAAACTGATAAACACATTGCTCACAATTTGCAACTTGCAATTGTATTACTTGAAAACTAAGCTATTACAACAGTAGACTTCTGGCCCTTTCTCTGAAGGAGAACGAGCTATTTATTCAAAATTGAAACCTAACAACTAACTAACTTTTCCCACATAAAAAGGAAAACCTTTATTACATCACGACCTTTACATTGAAGAAGTGGAAACAAGAGGGAGAACTGATTCAAATCAGTTTGAAAGAATTAATGCACCACTATCCTGGATTTGTGTGACACCAAGATGCCTTTTGCTAGATTCCTAGAATGCTTCCCTTGCATGGCGGATAACTTCTTAGCTGTCTCCTCATTTCTTGCTGCTGAATCGGTCTTCTTTGAATCAGTCCTACAATGATCTAGTGGAGGCTAAATATTCTCCCTCAAACCTGGTACCTGCAATAACTAATGGCTATTCCTATGGTAGAGGGTTAGCTCAACACATTCAACTTAGTAAACGATCCATTATCTCATTCATACATTCATTAGGTATTGACTTCGATCAAACAATATTTCGCATATGGCTGCAGGAAGGTGATCAGTAGTGGCTGCAAGAAAGGCATTTTATCACATAGAGTCACAAGGCACACATCTTTCATCAAACTAATAAAACATCAAGCAATAACCATGGAAAGAATTATCATAATAAACTTGTTATATTAAGCATAAAGTCCATGTATTACTTCCATAATTACTACTTAATGTCTATCTCAACATAATAAAAGATGGAAAAGATACTAAAAACATAGTCTAAAATATGCCAAAAACTGGGCTCATCATTCCCCTCAACCCACTACTTGCTGGTCCCTTCAACAAGTCTGACATTCTTCCTTCGAGCAAACTCTCTTAAGTCAGCATTCAGTTGCTGTCCACATTCTTCATTTTGAAAGCTCCAAAAGTGAGCCCTCATAAACTCCAACCACTACCATCTGTTATCCTCTGAGTCCCTGCTATAGGTACTATTTTCTCCCTGCATGGCCAAAAGTGGCCATAATAGAATGGGTGGTTGCATGACCAATGGTAGCCAATTCTCTTTCTTTGTTCTTGCATTCCTCATGTACCTTTCTTCTCTTCTAGTGGCTATATACAGGTTGTTTGGAGTATGTGGCTCTACCCTTTTTAATTGCAATGGCAAGTGCTCCCATCTTGTTCTACTGTGTTGTGTAGTAGCATCAAGGTCGTCACTCACAATTTGAGAGTATTGGGCAAACACTTCTTGCCTCAAGGGTTCTATTACTGGTCTAGCCCTCTCATCTACCCACAACTTCTTCCAATCAAAATAAATGCTCATCCCCTTCTTGGACTCATTCCTTACCGTAAGTGGCATGTTAGCCTCGCCATGTTTATAACTGTCAAACTGTTCTCCCCTGATTATCTCATTCTTGATCCAAGAGATCAAGGCACTAATGTGTATGTCTCCTATGTAATATAGAGGATTCCATTCTGTATCACGAGGTACAACCAAATGTGTAAATAGAACTCACATAGGAGGTGTCTAATATGTTGTGGTGATTCCCGATATGCATCATAGAATTCCTGGGGAGTGCTCAAAGAAGGGTTCTGACCTTGCCAAATCCTTATTAATTGAAAATTCAAATACAACTCCCTTAAATACATTGAATAAAATAGAGAGGGAGACCTACACTGAACTATCTATGGAACAAATTTGACTACTTGATTTAGGGTGTCTGTAAGATTAGCAATTTCTATATCTTTATTCTGGATTACCCTTTTCAATTTCTCAATTTCCAATTCATAGGCAGTCTTCTGATCTTGAAGTTTTGTATAACATGGCACTCTTGCAGCAAAAAATGTGAAATGAAGAGGAGGCTTATGGTTATAATCTGCTACAAGTGGTTCTTGAACTTCCTTAGGCGTATCAACATCTCCATGATGCTCTGAGGTATCAACAAGGTACTCTGTTGTTTCAATTATTTCCTTGGCATCTGATTGCTCAAAAACTTCCTGTTCCATTTTGTCATCCTGCTGCTAGTTCTCTTGTTGTTCTTGTGACATCTGATGTTCTGGTGTGTTCTTCGAAACAGCAGGTGTCTCATCCATCACTTCATCATTTTCACCTTCCTCATCTGATTTAGCTGCAACTATTTTTCCTTCCTCCCCAATACACACCGCCTCTTCCTGCATCTGTTTTGCAACAACTGCTAACTCATCAAGGCCAACCCCTTATGAACTATTCTCAGACTCACCAACAAAGTGGTCTTCTTCCTCAAGTACTGGACTAGAGGGATCTAAGGGTGATGGTGTGAATTGTGAGGTACTTTGTGAATGTGGTGTTTTCTGGCTCAGAATCCTGGAGCTTCTCCGTATAGGAGTAGGGTTTGTCTTAGGTTTCTTTGGGTGTCTAGCTGCAAGACTAGAAGATTCTCCCGTTTTCTTTCTCTTGACTGATTGAGGAGCAGGTTTAGGGGTTTTTGGCTGAGGTGACACAGTTGGCGACTTCTCCTTTTTCTTTTTAGAGGAAGTCCCGGGTTTAGCAACAGGGGTTTGTAATGGTATTTTAGGAATTCTTTGAGAAAGAGGGACATTGTCCTGTGAGTTTGAGGTTTCAGGCATAGGAGGTGCAGCTATAGAGCCTCTAGCCTTTGATTGAGAGGTTCGTTGCTTAAAAGTAAGAGGCTGACCTCTAGGTCTGACATTTTGAACCTCAGGTTTGAAATTAACAATAAATTCCTCATAGGTCATTGGTGACACCTCTCTAACAGACCTTTCTACAAGCAATTTAATGAGGCAATGATGGGATACATAATTGGTTCTTCCTTTCTTATACTCGGCAACACTATTGGAAAGTAAATTATACAGGAAATCTGGTATATTCATTAACAAACCATGAAACAAATGAGATACTAGTTTGAAATGGTGAGAATGTAGAACAAAGAACCGACCTTCACATGTTAGGTATTTGATTACATAGCCTGCCCGTGGAATCCAATCTTGCGGAAGACTCATCTATTGAGTTCCTTGCTTATCTACGTGCAGAGGAGGATCACCAGGCCGAGTAAATTCTGCCCTAGCACTTCGTGCATCCCTTGTTCGGGGAAATAATTCACCAGCTTGAAGTAACCTTGTTACCTCAAAAATTATTTCCACTATGGCATCAATTTTTATTTCCCTAACCTTGGCCTTCCCATTGTGAAACGTCCTGGTAAATTCTTCAGCAATATCTTCATCAAACATGACAAGTTTGAGAAAATAATTGAGCCACCCATACTGCCTGAATGTTGGAAAATGTTGCACATCTTGCAACAAGGCATTGTGGTCTGTTGGCTCATGCTTAATGGGCTGGCCTCCCATTCTTAATGCCTGCTTTGCAACTTAGCTCACTACCAAGAATCAACCTAATTATTTCAATCTCTTCCTTTCTTAATTCCAACTTCTTGCTTCCTACAATTCAAATTAACTCCTCTTTCTCCCCTCAACCTAAACTTTTGAACTTCTTGCAAAAGATTCAAATAGGAAGAATTTTGAACATCCAAACGCACATAAAAATATTTATAGAGAGGAAATAAAGATACATTAGGACATTATTGTAAGAAGTGTTGGAAGTTTATTTATTTATTGCAATTTTCCTCAAAATCCAAAGTTCAAGCAAAAAGGATAGTAGACCTGATGTGACTAGGTCTCATGACAGTGGAAGGTAATGACGTGGCCATCAGTTAGGAATTAAGAAAAATGGGTCAATTGTGCGGAAAGGACTGAAGGAGATTTGCAGCCATATAGGAAATTTGTCGTCTAATTTAATACCTATTAAAACATAATAATGAAATAATTAATCACTTCTTGAGTTAAGTGGAGCTTACCTACAATGATGGGCCGCAACTAACTGATGTGACTCCACTTCTCATATTGTAAAAGGTAATTTTTGGAAATGTGGAAATGGTGATGCATGAATGGTGGATGAGGTGGCAGAAGAAAGAATGGTACGAATAGCGGATGAAATGATGGTATGAATGGGGATCCATAAGGATGACCCCTTTATTATGATATTTTATGCACTTCATGCATTGCTTGGGGAATTGAGCCAAGACTCAACTCCTTTAGCTGCAGGATCTGTAGACTCCTGCTCAACTTGAAACTACTTCAGGAACTCTTCCTTATCAATGTGCTTTAGGTAAAGCTTCAGTAAATGTCCATTGACCAATAATTTGAATCTGACGTCATCAATTGTGCTCAGCTGAACTACACCATTATCAAATACTTCTACAATTTTGTATAGCCCCAACCATCTGGTATGTAGCTTCCCTTGATTGTCCTTGTATCTTGAATTATATAGTAGAGCCCAATCTCCTGCTTTGAATTTATTTTCCTTTATGTATTTATCATGCCATCTGATCCTCTGATTTTGTACTATTTATGTATGATGCAAGGCACTCTTCCTTAGCTCATCCAAGGAATTGAGCTACATGATTCTATCTTTCTGTGCAGTTGTTAAATCCATATCTAACTCCAAAGTTGTTCTAAGAGTTTTTTGTTCAAACTCCATGGGCATCATAGCTTTCTTCCCATACACCATTACAAAAGGTGTAAAACCTATTGTAGTCTTCCAAGTAGTTCTATAGGCCCATATAGCTTCAGGTAACCTCACAGCCCAATCCTTCCTATGCAGGTCCACTGTTTTTGTCAAAATGGCCTCAATATCCCTGTTAGTGATTTCTGCTTGGCCATAAGCCTGAGGATGATATGGAGTTGATTTCCTATGCCTTATGTTGTATTCATTTACTAAGGCTGTAATGAGAGTAGAAGTAAATTGTGCTCCTTGATCTGTCACTATTTCTCGAGGAACCCCAAATCTAGTAAAGATTTCTTCATAGAGGAACTCTGCTACCTTATTATCTCTAGTATGCTTCATAGGCTTAGCTTCAACCCACTTTGTCACATAATCCGTGCACACAAGAATGTAAGACTTACCATTTGAAGGTGGATCAATTGGGCCTACAAAGTCCAATCCCCATTTATCAAAGGGTGTAACAATAACTTGTGGAAACAAAGGAATTTCATCTGATCTTGTTGGCCTCCCCATCCTTTGACATCTATCACACCTCCTGGTGTACTTGGTTGCATCTTTATGTAATGTTGGCCAATAATATCCAGTATTTAAGATCTTCATGGCTGTCCTCTTAACAGCAAAATGTCCACCACAAGGCTCATCATGGCTTGCATGAAATATGTCATGAGTGTCCTCTTTTCTCACACATCTCCTCATTACTTGATCTATCCCTGTATAAAACATGCAGTCTACAATCCAAGAGAAGTTAAAGCTTTTCTCTACTAACAATCTCTTCTCCTTAGGTGAGAGGTGAGGAGGAGTTCTTCCTGCAGACAAATAATTTGCTATGTCTACATACCATGGATGAATGAATTTGATGACAAACAAATGTTCATCAGGGAAGGAATCTTCTATGAGTGCAGGATCATCTTTCCTTTGGATTCTAGATAGGAAATCAGCAGCCACATTTGCTTTACCTAGTTTGTCCATAATTGTGATATCAAATTCTTGCATCAGCAACAACCACCTAGCTAGTCTCCTCGTAATTGAACTCTTGCTCATGAGATACCTGATTGTTGCATGATCAATATGGAAAAATATTTGATAGCCTGTGATATAATGCTTGAACTTGTTGAGGGCATAGATGATTGCTAACATCTCCTTTTCTGTAACTGTGTAGTTGAGTTCAACCCCCTGCAAGTTCTTACTAATATAATAAAGTGCATGCTTTGTTGAACCATTCTTTTGTCCTAGGACAACACCAATAGTATAATCTAATGCATCCGTGTGAATATGGAATGGAAGTGACCAATCTGGTCCTTTCAATACAGGTGCTTGTGTGAGGGCGGTTTTAAGATCAAGGAATGCTTTCTCACATTCTACTGTTCAAGCAAACTTTGCATCCTTCTTTAGCAAACTGTATAGAGGTTTTGCTATTTGACTGAAATCTGTAATAAACCTCCTATAGTAACCAGCATGTCCAAGAAAGCTTTTGAGTTATTTTTGCTTGGTAGGAAAGGGTAGACTGGAAATGACTTCAATTTTGGAAGGGTCTACTTGTATTCCTGCAACAGAAATGTAGTGACCCAACACTATTCCTTCTTGCATCATCATGAAGTATTTTTGACTACTGAGTGACAAATTATGATCCTCACACCTTTGTAGTACCTTCTTCAAATTATCTCGAGCTTCCTCAAATGTTGCACCATAAATAGTAAAGTCATCCATATATATTTCCATGCAATCATATGAAATATCCTAGAAAATACTAATCACAACTCTTTGGAAAGTTGCAGGAGCATTACAAAGACCAAAAGGTAAGACTGAATATGAAAATGTTCCCTAGGGGCATGTGAGGGTTGTCTTTTCTTGATCCTCTGGAGCAATTTTTATTTGATTATATCCACTGAAACCATCAAGGAAGGAGAAATACTTTTTCCCTGATAAGTTATCTAGGACTTGATCAATAAAGGGTAGAGGAAAATAATCTTTCTTAGTTGCTGAATTGAGCTCCCTATAATCCACACACACTCTCCATTTTCCTCCTTTCTTAGGGATAATAACCAATGGAGAAACCCACTGGCTATCTGAGATTGGGTAGATAAAGCCAACATTCAACATTTTCTGGAATTCCTCCTTAACTATTTCTCTTAGGGCTGGATTAATTCTCCTTTGAGGCTGTCTAACAGGTTTGAACTCACTGTTGATGAAAATTCGGCATGTAGATAGCTTTGGGTCTAGCCCCTTCATATCACTGTAATCCTAGACAAAAGTTGTCTTGTGGGTGGTAAGCATTTGGACAATTGACTCTTGCTGCTCAATGGTAAGTTTACTATTGATATTCAAGGATTTTCCTGGAGCTACTTCCACTTGTGAGGTCAATTCAAGCATAGATACTTCGGACAGAAAAGGCATTTCTACTTCATGGGGCAATAAGGTGTGCAAATAGTCAATTGCTGCAGGATAATGAGCTGAAGTAGAAGGGAGAAGAATTGTCTACAAGGAACATGGAACTTCTTCATAAAGGGGGTACTCAATGCCATAGTTGTTATGAAGGAAATTAGAGAGTACCTCCTCCTCTTCTTGTTTTTCAATAAAAGGTTCTCTTCTAATCATCATCATGTTTGCCATAGAATTCATTTATTCTACTTCTTCTCCTAAATCTGGCCAGACTGCTTGTCCAGACTCAAGTTGAGGCTGGACTGGAGCATAAAGGGTGAGTTTCTTGGTGCTATATGTGTCAGAAATAGTCATGTTACCAGACCTACATCCTATGTAAGAATCTGCGGTGGCTAGCCAAGGCCTTCCTAGAATTACATGATATCCTTCTAGTGTTACTTTTGGAGACAAGACCATAAAATCAACAGGATATTCCCATGAATCTAGGGTGACTACTAGGTCTTCAACTACTCCATCAGGCTTGACAGTTGAACTATCAGTGAGCTACAGGACTATAGGTGTAGTTCTTAGGTCTGAAATACTTAGCTTTACCACAAGGTCTTTAGTCATGACATTAATAACTGCTCCAAGATCTACTAAAGCATTTTTAATTTGAACTCCATTAGTAATGATTTCCACAACAAGACTGCCAAGGTCTGAATATTTTGGGATGGTAAGCTTCCCTAGCATCAAGTTAGAGAGTTGGCCTAAGACATGAACAGTTTGAGGGTCTTTCTTTTTCCTACCCGGCTTCTTCAAGCACGCTTCCTTAATAGCCTTGCTATAGATAGGTACTTCCTTTATTGCTTGGAACAAGGGTATTTTTACACATATGTGCTTTAGCTGTTCAAGAATGTCAAAGGTAGGCTCTTCTTTCTTTTGAACAACTTCACCTTCCAACCTTTGTGGAAAAGGAGGTGAAGTTTTATTGGACACTTTAGGCAAAGAGGGATTTTGCATGGGCTTATTGGATGGGGCTAGGTCATTAGTATCTTCTTGCTCATTCTCCTCAGGTGGCAATTATGCGATTATGGGAGGAGAAGGTGCAGGTAACACTGTCCCTGATCGTAAGTTAATATTTCTCAAGTTGAGAGCATAAGCAGGCTATTGATTAGGATCGGTGTAATAAACTTGCCATTGCTGCTGGTGCTGGTTATTTGGGTTAGGTGCTGCTTGAGCAGGGAGTTGGGTTGGCTTAGGATTTTGGCTCTGATTAGCTGCAGAAGGTGGCATAATTGACTGTTGCTGGGGTTGTTGAAGGAAACCAATAGGTTGATTTGACCATTGTTGGCCTCCCCTCCATTGGTTAGACTGCTACCAATTTCCTTCGGGAGGTTGCCATTGATTTTGCTATGGTGACTACCAATTTCCTTGCGGAGGCTTCCACTAGTTTTGCTGAGCATTTGGTCAAGGATTATTCCAACTAGGTTGGGAATATGGGCCATAATTTGGAGGGTACTGGTTCTTCCATTGACTACTATATGAACCCAAATTTTGCAAAGGGTCCTGAGGCATACCTTGTCTTGGGGCCCAAGGCTTGCGTTGAGCAACAAATAACACTTCTTCATATCCTTCTATTGTTTTGAACTCAGTGGGAAGATGTTGCACCTCCAAATTAGCCACTGCCTTACATCTACAATCCTTCTTCTTTTGTCTGTAGTGAGGGCAATATTTAGCTAGCATTGCCTCTGCTTCATCTTTCTTCCTCCTAGCTTGCATAGTGTCCAGCTGAGTAGCAACATCATTGATGATATCCTGCTTGAAGTCGGATAAGAGATTAGAAATATCCCCCTTAGACACTCCTGAGCCATTTCCTTTCGCAATAGAGGGTCTAAACCCTCTACCTTTCTTCATAGTTGCTCTGGAGTAGTTGAGACAGATCTTCTTGATATCATCCCAATTGCTTTGGGTGATATCTCCTCCGGCCATGAGGTCTAGTGCCTCAATGCAAGCATCATTGACTCCTCTTAGGAAGAGAAGTTTTTTAGACTCCTCATTCAGCTGGTGCTGAGTGTTTTTCTGCACATTGAACAAAAACCTTGACACATAGTCTTCCAAGGTTTCATCCTCTTTCTGTGACATCTTGAAGATGTCATCTCCTCTCATATCATTCCCCCTACAATATTATTTATATTTTCCCAAGAATAGCTCCTTCATTTCATTCCAAGTGGTCACTACATTGCCACCTAATCCCATGAACCACCTCAAGGATGACTCCTTTAGGGTAGAGGGAAACAACTTCAGCTTATGTGCATCGGTGTTGTAGTCATAACTCCTACAAAGGATGTCAAACTCAAACAAGAAGGTATGAGGGTCTTCTGTAATAAGTCCATAGAAATTTGGAAGTAATGAGGCAGGGATGTTATTGAGGTTATTATTGTCATGTAGGTCAGGAATTGGGAATGGAAAAGTAGGCCTTTCCATCCTTGGTGGTCTTACTGGGTTAGCTCCTAGCTGATAGACTACAAGGGCATGCGGATTATTATATTGGTCCTGGTTGTTGGAAGTTTGTAGATTATTCAGATGCTGAATGAGTGGATTAAGGTCCTCCGACTCGTCAAACAGGTTCAAACTTAACCCTGAGGAAGAAGATGAGGTAATTAAGTCTTGGCCAACATCCAAATATGGTTCTTCTTGGAAAATCTCTGGTTCAATTTCTTGGGTATCTACTCTTCCAGGAAGGAATCTTCCAGATTGATCTCTTCTTCTAAGCATACAACAAAAGTAAGTCTAAACTATGGAAAATGTTGGAATGCTGAATTCTAAGCTAAATGCTAGGAATGAAATTCAAAATCCTACTACCATTCCTGCAATAGGTTCTTAGTCTGACACCATCCCCGACAACGACACCAAAAATGTAGTGTCCATAAATAGGTTGATAACTAGGAACATATATTCCTCTACTCAGGGATTAGACATCACAATTGGCAGTAATAATCTACTAAGGACATCATTTAATTGTCAACCTAGGGACGTTAGACTTGAAATGGGTCTACACAATATATGCACTAACAACTTATTTCAGACATGTATTCTTCCTTGAAAATACAATGCTAGAAACAAAATTTAGCTAATCTAAGTCTTCTTCTAATGAAAACTAAATCTAGTTTTGAAGACAAGAACTACTCTGTCCCTAGTGGCTGCAGGAACAGTTGACAACTCTATAATTTTGCCAGCTGCAGGAATAGTCACGCTGAAGTTCTATAAAATGAAATACAGATACTCTAATTACAGAAATGGAAAAGATAGACAACGTCCCTAAGTGGGCCCCCTTAGGTAGTGTCTCAAGTACACAACATATTAAATTGTAAACTCCATGAAATTCTTTTATTGAACTGAAACTGATAAATACATTGCTCACAATTTGCAATTTGCAATTGTATTACTTGAAAACTAAGCTATTACAACAGTAAACTTCCGGCCCATTCTCTAAAGGAGAACGAGCTATTTATTCAAAATTGAAACCTAACAACTAACTAAATTTTCCCACATAAAATGGAAAACCTTTATTACATCATGACCTTTACATTGAAGAAGTGGACACAAGAGGGAGAACTGATTCAAATCAGTTTGAAAGAATTAATGCACCACTATCTTGGATTTGTGTGACACCAAGACACCTTCTGTTGGATTCCTAGAATGCTTCCCTTGCATGGAGGATAACTTATCAGTTGTATCCTCATTTCTTGCTGCTGAATCGATCTTCTTTGAATCAATCCTACAATGATCTAGTGGAGGCTAAATCTTCTCCCTCAGACCTGGTACCTGCAATAACTAATAGCTATTCCTATGGCAGAGGGTCATCTCAACACATTCAACTCAATAAATGATCCATTATCTCATTCATACATTCATTAGGTATTGACTTTGATTAAACAATATTTCATATATGGCTGCAGGAAGGTGACCGGTAGTGGCTGCAGGAAAGGCATTTTATCACATAGAGTCATAAGGCACACATCTTTCATCAAACTAATAAAACATCAAGCAATAAACATGGAAAGAATTATCATAATAAACTTGTTATATTAAACATAAAGTCCATGTATTACTTCCATAATTACTACTTAATGTCTATCTCAACATAATAAAAGATGTAAAAGATACTAAAAAAATAGTCTAAAATATGCCAAAAACTGGGCTCATCAAGACCAACACCACACAAAACCAGATCTGAACACTGAAGGAAACATATAGCTATAACTTGGAAGTCATTCGTACATCACCAAAAGTTTCAACATAAGCATATACATTTATTTCCAAAGCAGAAGGCTCCAACATGGACGACCTCTATAAAGAGCTTAGAAGCTTTCTTGAGCCTCTTAATGGACTGTTAGGCTTTGAAGGCAAAGACAACACAATTAATTCCATGATGCATATTCATGGGATTTCCAAGAATTATGTACCATTTTTGTGTCATTTGTTGAAGGTTTATTGCAACAATTTAACCAACGAAATCTCATCTTCACCCACTTTCCCATAGACACTTCAAGCCATGCTCGCATTACCGTGTGCATGGCTTGAAGTGTTTGCAGGAGAGAGGGGAAGGGTTTCTCCTGACCACTCCAAGGAGTAGAGACCAACACCACACAAAACCAGATCCAAATACTAAAGGGAACCTGTAGCTATAGCTTGGAAATCATTTGCACATCACCAAAAGTTCGAATGGAAGCAAATGGCATTATTTCCAAAGGAGAAGGCTCCAACATGGTTGACCGCTATAGAGAGTTGAGAAGCTTTCTTGAGCCTCTCAATGGATTGTTAGGCTTTGAAGGAAAAGACAACACAATTAATTCCACAGTGAAAATTCATGGGCTTGCCAAGCGTTATGTACCATTTTTATGCCATTTGTTGAAGGTTTCTTGCAACAATTTAACCAATGAAATCTCATCTTCACCCGCTCTCCCATAGACATTTCAAGCCATGCCCACATTACTGCGCGCATGGCTTGAAGTGTTTGCGGGAGAGAAGGGAAGGGTTTCTCCTTGCCACTCCAAGGAGTAGAGACCAATGCCACACAAAACCAGATCCAAACACTGAAGGAAACTTGCAGCTATAGCCTAGAAGTCCTTCACACATCACCAAAATTTTCAATGGAAGTAGATGCCATTATTTCCAAAGTGGAAGGCTCCAACATGGTCGGCCTCTATAGAGAGTTGAGAAGCTTTCTTGAGCCTCTTAATGGACTGTTAGGCTTCGAAGGGAAAATACAATGTAGTTAAGTCCATGGTGCAAATTCATGGGCTTTCCAAGCGTTATGTACCATTTTTGTGTCGTTTATTGAAGGTTTCTTGCAACAATTTAACCAATGGAATCTCATCTTCACCCGCTCTCCCATAAAAACTTCAAGCCATGCCTATATTACCATGGGCATGGATTGAAGTGTTTGTGGGAGAGCGGGGAAGGGTTTCTCCTCACCACTCCAAGGAGCAGAGACCAATACCACATAAAACTAGATCCGAACACTGAAGGAAACTTGCAGCTATAGCCTGTAAGTACTTCACACATCACCAAAAGTTTCAATGGAAGCATATGCCATTATTTCCAAAGCAGAAGGCTCCAACATGGCCGGCCTCTACAAAGAGCTGAGAAGCTTTCTTGAGCCTCTTAATGGATTGTTAGGCTTTGAAGGCAAAGATAACGTAGTTTAGTCCATGGTGCAAATTCATGGGCTTTCCAAGCGTTATGTACCATTTTTGTGTCATTTGTTGAAGGTTTCTTGCAACAATTTAACCAATGGAATCTCATCTTCACCCGCTCTCCCACATAAACTTCAAGCCATGCCCGTATTACCTTGGGCATGGCTTGAAGTGTCTGCAGGAGAGTGGGGAAGGGTTTCTCCTCACCACTCCAAGGAGAAAAGACCAACACCACATAAAACTAGATCCAAACACTGACGAAAACTTGCAACTATAGCCTGTAAGTCCTTCACACATCACCAAAAGTTTCAATGGAAGCATATGCCATTATTTACAAAGCGGAAGGCTCCAACGTGGTAGGTCTCTACAGAGAGCTGAGAAGCTTTCTTGAGCCTCTTAATGGACTAGTAGGCTTTGAAGGTAAAGACAATGTAGTTAAGTCCATGGTGCAAATTCATACATATTTGTGAATACAAGGAGGCATTAAAGAGAATGTCATGAAATGCACATCTTCGATCAGATAAACATAAGTTGTTGGTAAAAAGTACCAATTAGTCAAATATAGTTTAAGGTAGTCCCTCGACACTATGCATCTTAAGATTTTATGGCTAGACTAGTTACAATTCTTTTGAAAATTTGGAGAGGTTTGTCCCTTGGAAGGGCACATCCTAACATTTTTTAAGAACTTATTAGTTAATGATGCTGTGTATTTTACAAAGCTAAGATTGATTGTTATCAACATTGGGATGAATTATAAAGAAAAATCATATAGAATTAGTCTCTTTTTCCTGCTGAATAAATCTGTGTTAATCCCCTTCAAGGATTTGGTGCACCTATTTGGAGGTACATGAAACAAGAAATAAAATATCTAACTATATTTTAGAAGTCAAATATTAGCATATGGCTTTCTTTGGGCAGATTAGTGGTAGCAAGATCCATATCTCCTCATTGATACAAGATCTTTAGTCATAAGGTATTAGACAATCCAGTCCATGATTCAATATCAATAACATACTAATAATATCCAAAGTTATCTTTTACTTTTAATAACATATGTCATTAGAATTGGTCCATATGTACTCGTAGTATCCCCTATAATAGGATTTTATTAGTCTAGCCATAAAAAAAATCCCTTAGATTTTTATGTATGTCTAGCAGGCCACTTTTAACTACAACATATGACAAAAAAATCCTTGTTGTTATGCTTTGATGGATGCCCCTTCAGATATCTAACATGTAGTGCACATTATTATAGTGCAAGCCTAATTTTCAGATTGTTTCATTTCGCATCACCAACATTCTCCACAAGGACATTGTACCTATTTAAAATAATGGAAATGGTTCACATCTCTCAGAACAGTTTTGTCATTGTGTATATGCTTGATATGATACTCACTCTACATTCACTAACTTGCATTCATTGTGTATATGCTTGATATGATACTCACTGTATTCACTATCTTGCATTCATTGTGTATATTCTTAATATGATACTCACTGTACTCCGTTACCTTTGATAGAAATATATTTTTGATGTTGAATCTGATGATGTTTTGAAGAGAGGTCTTATTTGTTGAGTAAATTTTGTAGGGCAATGTAAAATTTGCATTGATGATGTCTCAAATGGAGGGTGGTTGTCCAGTTGATTACAATATCATCACAAATCTCTTTCTTCAGGTAATTGCTTTCTAGTTGTTGTAAATTCATATATCTTCTTCCTATTGATAAATAGCTTATGGTTTTTGATATGGAATTCTAAAGTTGAGGTGACTATTAAACTATTTCTCTCAATGTAATTTGTTTTATTATATGATTATTTCTTGTAGTGCCTATATTGGGTGTAGATTCATGCACCAAGTTGTTTGAATAGTTCAAGTCTTATGAAGGGATATATTTCTTCCTAGGTGCATATTTGAGCTCCAGGTGATTTGACTTTGGATTGTCACTTGTATCATTTTGTCATTGATATTCATTGATCTATTTGAGGAGGTAATTTTGTAGTAGCTTGGGAACCATGTACTTATATGGTAAACTATATTTTCAATGTCATTGGTAGTGAGGATCCCGACATTCACTTCAAATACATTGAAGCAGTAGCCAAAACTAGGCAAATCAAGGAGGTGGAACATGTAACCAGAGAGTCAAACTTGTATGATGCTGAAAAGACAAAGAACTTTCTAATGGAAGCAAGACTTCCAGATGCTCGTCCACTGATAAATGTTTGTGATCAGTTTGGATTTGTCCACTATCATGCTTAGTAAAGCTTATCAGTCAAGGTATATGCAGAACATAGTTCTCAATGCATATTGAGTATTCATGGTGTGAAGTTTGCAGAGGAGTCTTTCATAGGACCCTTAATTAGGCTTCATTTTTCAAGTAGTTATTTCATGTTTTGGAGTTGTATAAGCAAAAAATAGAGCATTGTAGCTCGATTTTCTTAGTCATGACACTGAGAAACACACTTTGTAACACATTTTTTCAAAGAAAAGACATATTTTTGTCTTGTATCTATTGTAAGAACACCTTTTCTCAATAAAATTTTAATATTTTGCCTTCTTAATAGCTGTTTCATTATGTGCAAATGAATGATTGATTATGTTTTTCTATGTTTTATGTTTAAACCTAAAAAACATTATCTCATTTCCAACACTTTTAGGCAGAAATTAGCCCCTGGAACAAAAACAATTAAATAAATTACCAATTGACAGAAATTAGTGAATAAATATGACTACAAATATATGACTAAATTTACTACCAACTGACATAAATCAGTGAATAAAAATGACTAAAAATATATGACTAAATATACTACCAGTTGACATAAACCAGTGAATAAATATGACTAAATATACTACCAGATGAGAGAAATCAGTGGATACAAAAATTAGTGAATAAATATGACTAAATATATGGCCAAATTGATCAAATGACTAAATATACTACCAGTTGATAGAAATCAGTGAATAAATATGACTAAATTGATCAAATGACTAAATAAATGATTGGTAATAAACTACTAATGGTCATGTGACCAAGCTCAGTGAATAATATGACTAAATATATGACTAAATCAATGACTAAATTAATGACTGAATATACTACCAAATCGATCAATCAAAACAAGGGTAAGTGCAAGAATTTGGGTCCACGAAGAGGGGAAGTTTCGGACGAAAAAAAAATTCTCGCACAAAACGCGTACGCGATCCTAGATCAATAACGTACGCATTCATAACGTGTACGCGTTCTGAAACGCGTACGCGTTTCTAAAGACTATTTATTTTTTTAAATAAGCGACTGCGAAAGTCATTTTCACAGTCGAATTAGGAGCGCTAGACAAGAGACAACAAATCACGTACGCGTTTTAGACGGCCAGAATCTGCAAAATTTTCACTCTCACCTCCTCCAGTTGACACACCTGACCTTAGCGACCTCCAGGTTGGTTGAATTCTACAATATTTTTGCATTATAATTGCTATTTAGTTATTTTTGTTTTATAATTGCTATTTAGTTATTTTTGTTTAGTTTGTTTTAATTTAATATTTAATAGTTTTTAAACTGCATTTAATTAACCGAAAACATCAACGAAACAAACAACATAAAATTTTAAATCGAAAACCTAAATTTGACACATTTAGTTTTGAAATTTAAAACCCTAAACTGTAGGTTCTAAAAAACTAATTTACTCAGACCGTTAATCTTTGAACCTAAACCCTAGAAAACGTAAACAAAACCCTAGAAAACGTAACATAAATTAAAACCCTAGAAAACATAAACTAATTCCTTAGAACTTTAGAAAACGTAAACTAAAACCCTAGAAAACATAAACTAAAACCTTAGAAAACGTAAACTAAAACCCTAGAAAACATAAACTAAAACCTTAGAAAACGTAAACTAAAACCCTAGAAAACGTAACGTAAACTAAAACCCTAGAATTTACGTAAACTAAAACCCTAGAAAATGTAACATAAACTAAAACCCTATTTGTAGGTTAAAATTAGGTTAAATCTAGGGTACAATTAGGGTTTGGCTTAAACTTTAATATATATTGTATAGTTAGATTTCAAAATTACAATTAGGGTTATGATTAGGTTTACTTGTTTAATATTAAAGAATTCAATTACCTGCTTCTAGGGTTAAAATTCATTCTAGGGTTAGGGTTCTAAGATAAATATTCGGGTAAGGGTTGAGGTTAGGGTTTGTATTCAACTAGGTTTAGAGTTAGGGTTATATTTTTATTAGGGTTAGGTTTAGGATTATGAAATTATGAATTAAAATTTAAGATGCAGGTTAGGGTTGGAGTTAGAATTAGCCCCGTCAATTGGTGTAGAGTTCTAGGGTTGGGGTAAAAATTAAATTAAGAGTCTAGGGTTAAATGGTTGTAATTTTGGTGAGAGTTAAACATTCAATCAATATTTAATTAGGTTTATGATTAAAAAGTTTATATGCATTTAGGGTTAGTGTTCAACTAAGGTTATGATACCGATTTAATTACAATTAGGGTTAGAGTTCAAGTTAGAATACATTAGGGTTCAAGTTATAATTAGGGTCTATGGTTCAAGTTATAATTAGCCCGTCTATGGTTCAAGTTAGAATTAGTGTGATAAAAATTCTAATATAAGGCAACATATCCTTAGATGAAATCGTATTTTAAAAAATTCTTCATCTATATATCGATTAAATTTTTTATCTTAAACTTGAAAAATAAATCTATTAGCAATGTCTTTTTGAACTGAATCCCCGTACTTAGGTACCTAAGGTTTTTGATGGTTTCATAAGGATTTAAAAATCATGAATACTAGTGGAACTTTTTAAAACACATAGGGTTTTAGTCTTATTTCTTCAATTTTTGTTTCTCACAATCTTAGTTTTGAAAGAGTTTATTTACAAACTTATATAATGTAATGGGGTCTTTAGGTGTGATCAACAAAGTTTATTTTTAGTAGAGATAATTGTGAGGTATCACAAGACAATGCATTTCCCTCAATTTGTTATAACAACCATAGACTTTTAGTCATAACATATTGAATTTTCATTTCCTTCACTCTTGATTCAACATAATCTAGGTCGATTGTTACCATTTTGTCAAAGGGGACCATCCTAGAACATCAACTTATAGATTTTCCTTCATTATTATTACTCAAAATTTAAAAAAATCAAGAAATTAAAATGTATAACTCTAAATTCTATAATTGATGAAGGATTGGTTTGCAAACTTTCTTGGATTTGACCCTACTGAATTGGTAGTTTGGATTCCTTATTTTTTTGCATAATTATTACTTTTAATCACTATAATTTTAATTTATTTGCATCCTTTAAGTTTCATGTAGTATACTATTGTTTAATAATTTATTATTAAAATAATATTCAATTCTCATACCTTTTATGTCTCTCATATGAACAATATTTTGTGTTCTATGGTAACTCCTATTATCATTTCCCCTTTTCAAATGTACCATGATTCCTATGTTTCTATTATTATATGTTTAAATGTATCCTCAATATGTTTAAATGTATCCTTATAACCAATTTTTTAAATTTCTATCTATCTTAATGGACCTTATTACATTATTCTAATATACATAGACACTAAACCCTACATTCTAAAATATGAACACAAACCCTTACCCAAAACTCAAATTGTAAACCACAAATTTGAAATTTTCAAAACTTGTACAAACTTAAATTATAAACTTTAATGTGTACATGCTATGGATTTTATAATTGATCAATGAAGGATTGGTTTGCAAACTTTCTTGGATTTGACCCTACTGAATTGGTAGTTTGGATTCCTTATTTTTTTGCATAATTATTACTTTTAATCACTATAATTTTAATTTATTTGCATCCTTTAAGTTTCATGTAGTATACTATTGTTTAATAATTTATTATTAAAATAATATTCAATTCTCATACCTTTTATGTCTCTCATATGAACAATATTTTGTGTTCTATGGTAACTCCTATTATCATTTCCCCTTTTCAAATGTACCATGATTCCTATGTTTCTATTATTATATGTTTAAATGTATCCTTATAACCAATTTTTTTAATTTCTATCTATCTTAATGGACCTTATTACATTATTCTAATATACATAGACACTAAACCCTACATTCTAAAATATGAACACAAACCCTTACCCAAAACTCAAATTGTAAACCACAAATTTGAAATTTTCAAAACTTGTACAAACTTAAATTATAAACTTTAATGTGTACATGCTATGGATTTTTAATGAACATTATTGATTTTTTAATGATAAATCGAATGGTCTTCAAATGAATTGCATTTTGGATTTGTGCACGTTCAATGTGATTTTTAAATAGTTCTTTCAAATTGTCTGCATTATTTAATTAGTTTGTTGATATATATTTTTTAATTGTTTAACATGTGCAGTTGCCATTTGGTTGTACATTCACATGGATCCACTATTTAGCATTGAGGATTTTATGCCTGAACCACATATTCCTATAGATCCCATAGATCCTAACCCACCACCACCAGAAAACCTCATTCCTCCTAACCCACCACCACCAGAAAACCCCATTCCTCCAAACCCTCCACCTCCTAACCCCCCACCCCCTATAGTAGACCAGGATCAGTTGAGAGAGAGCATTAGGGCAAATCTTACAGTCATTCAAGAAAATATAGATCTGATTAAAAATGAGCCTAGAATTCCCCCCCATCTCTCACGGTTTGCATCTACGATGCAAATTGTTGTCGATTCTGTTCGATCTATTGATGCGGACCTAGATAGGTTCCATCAATGGAGAGACGAGAGGAGACAATTCTATGCAGATGGATTGTCTTATAAAGAAATTAATGACCTTAAAATTACTAAAGAAGCCATGTGCCAATATTTTTTTAACCCTCAAACTAGCCAACCAATTCCACCCACCAAAAAACGAATTTCAATTTTATGGTGTAGGCACCCCTTGATAGCTGCACATTTTTGGGATAGATGGTGGATGGTGTTTGATACTCCACCACATGGCAATTCTGAGGTGCCCCTATACTTTTTGAGAAAGTTATGGGCAGAGTTTGAGTTGGGTTTAAAACCCAACTATTTTGATATGAGGTCATTTCAGGGAGCTGGCCGTGGCATGCCCCAACATAGATTGGGAGCACGTGTTGATCCTCAACGACGTGCTCCAATTGCTCCTATTGTTCCTCCTGCTTCTCCTGGTGTTCCTGCTGCATTTCAGTAGCAAACCATGCTATCGACATTAGGAGCATTGAGTTCACTTTCAGGACATCTCACTCATCAGACTTCACACGCGACGGCTGAAGTGGTCAATAGAGAGCATGGAGGCTCCAGCAATAGGAATACTTAGGCATCCACTTTAGGTGACCCACCTGTGTCTGAGACAGAGTCATTTATGGATTTACTATATTCTGAGCATCATCTTACACAGGTATGTTCATCTTTTGAACTTAATATATATTTTTTTGGAATGTGCAAAATTCATGTTTAAATAATAACATCAAATTATATATATAATACAATATTAATTCAATAAGTGTTTGGTGTAGACGCATGATCAGACAATGCCTGAAACTCAAAATGATCATGTCTATATGTCAAGTGTTGTAGATATGGGCTCACCTTTTGGTCAGGTACTTAAACCAATATATATTAAATTTAGTTTGTGTGGATATATATATATCTAATTTATTTTGAATGTTTACACATGATGTGTGATTGATATATATTATATCTAGATGCAGGGAGGTCAGATGAGCATGCCTAGTGCTGACCAAGCACAAGTTGTGGTGAGCGCTCCTGAGTCATCATCAGCTCAGGTGCATTCTTTCAAAAAGTTTGTTAAGTTTGAATTAAATACACATCATAGATCTAATTTAATTTTTACATTTACATACACATGCGTGAATGATCTATACAAATTGTTGTACATATATATGCAGGCATTTCATGAGACACCCATTGCAGGTGCACCTGAGACATTGTCAGCATTTATGCATGGGCAATCTCAGGTGCGTGATCTTGAGGTCATATCATTCAAGGTTGTAAACTTTACTAAATATCCTAAACAATTTTTACGGATCTTTTAAATATATATATATATCGAGGTTTTAACATATTGATTGCTTTATATGAATATGTAGGATATAGTAGATCAGGCATTTGAATCTTCTCAAGTGACAGTTATGCTACCCGTTGAACAAAATGTTCCAGTAGATCCACATGATCATATGGTAAATTATTCATGTCTTAAAAATCATTTTTATTGTATTTACTAGATATTTAATTAATTTATTTATTTTATCCAAAAGTTTATATTTTGTCAGGTTTAAATATGTTTAATTATATCAAAATTTATAAATAAATTTAAATCTAATTTCAAGTTACTTGTACTCTTTTACAGCATGATGTAGGTACATCTAATCGACTTGGAACAAAGAGGAGACTTGATTTGACTGATCAGCCTGATAGTTAAATGGTTTTAAATTTTAAATAGACCAGACATCTCTAGTTTTATTTAAACTTTTATGTGTTGGACTTGACATATACATATTTTTGTTTATTTATATCAGATGACTTTAATGTGATGATTATATATATGCAGTCAATTATGATCATGTTATGTTCATTTTGATGATTATATGCACTCATATGTATATGTAGATCTAGATATTTTATCTAATTTTCAAGTAATACATGCACTAGATATAAATTCTTATCTCTACAATCAAATTTCATAAATATATAATTTATCACATGGTTAAAGGTGATAAATTTAAATATTCCTTAAATAGTTTAGATTATATTCATAATAAATTAAGAGCTCGCGTAATTTTAACTATTTACCAATTCTAGAAAATATTTGAACAATTATATGAAATGTATAATCTATAAAATTGGAATGAGATTTTTAAAATGCTACTAATAAGTTAATTGAAAATCATACAACTATACAACATGATGAAACATATATGTGTGCACATGTATATCCAATTATTTAGCTTATCAATTTTTACGTGAAGACCAAAAATTGATATTTACATAGTCTCTTGATAAAATAATTTTTCAGTGACAATCGCATGGTAGACCGACTTGATGAGAACCTGCAAAAATAATTAATGTAAACTGTAAGTAGTTCTATAATTTTTTTGATTCATTTAAGTAAATATATAGTAAAAGTTACAAAATTGGATCTTATAAATTTCATAAAAATTCAAATGATGTTTTCCATAGGATGGATGAATGGGATGCATGTCATGAACCCTAAGGTATGGCTTAATGGGTCCTATGAGAATGGCTTAAGGGGAATTATGCGAGTGACTTAAGGGATGCAAGATTGTGGAATAAGGGTACATGTAAGAGGATATGACTTAAGGGTCCTAAACCCTTAACCCTTAACCCTAAACCCTAAACCCTTAACCATGTAAGAGGATATGACTTAAGGGTCCTAAACCCTAAACCCTAAATGCTAAACCATTAATCCATATAAATTTGTTATTCTAAGCATCACATGAACCCTAGAAACCCTAAACCCTAAACCACGTGACCTAAATCCTAGGAGATCAACCCTAAACCATTAATCCATGTATAAATTTGTTATTCTAAGCATCACATGAACCCTAGAAACCCTAAACCCTAAACCACATGACCTAAATCCTAGGAGATCAACCCTAAACCATTAATCCATATAAATTTGTTATTCTAAGCATCTCATGAACCCTAGAAACCCTAAACTCTAAACCATGTGACCTAAGGGGATGGCTTAAGGGGATGTCTTAAGGGGTGTTGAGAGAGTGACTTAAGGGGATGCAAGAGGATGGATTAAGGATAGATATACAAGGATATGGATTAAGGGGTCCTAATAGAATGAATTAAGGGGAATTAATAGAGAGACTTAAAGGGGATGCAAGCGGATGGATTAATGGCACATACGAGGATGGCTTAAGGGGATATGAAATAAATTATAAACTTTTTATAAAATGACAATGAGTTAAATTTAGTTTTATATTTATACTCTCAACTAAATGTATCTACAACTATATATAGTTACCTGTCTGTAGATTCGAATTCCATTGTAATAAGAGTGCATCTCCTCTCTTTTTTGTATCAAGGGAGACCTGAAACAAAAAATGATATAAAACTTTAATAAGGAAATGAATTTAAAGACAAATATATATATCAATTAAATATATACATACAACTAGATATACTTACCAATATTTATTTACTCTGTTGTACCATCCACATCCTCTCTTTTTTGTAATGCATCTATGATTGTCTCATGATCATCCATTGAAAGTGTCCATAAAACTTTATTAGCAGGCCTCCCGTGATATCTAACTAGTTTTATATTGGTTGCCAAAATCAAATGTGAATAATGTATAATCTTCTTGTGTCTTTCATAATCTTCAAATGCAGGCAAGCCATTCTTTCTTATCAAATATTTTCGAAGCCAGGTGCCAACAACAACGACTGAACCAGTTGGATACTCAAAGTTATCATCATCCACTCTAGGATGTACCAACTTATATTTTCTCTCAACACATCTAGCCAACCAGTACTCTGTCTCCTCTTCATTCCCCTCGGGTGCAACAACAGCATACACATGTCCTACAAAAATAGATAAAAAATTCAATAAAGAGCACGACTTATATTTAATTCATGTATATAAACATGCATACATATAAAATTCATCTCAATAAATAATGTACCTTCTTGTACAAGATCAGAAACACGGTCATAATCATCTGATGCGAACGCTTGATTATCTTCAATTATTGTTCCATGTTGAACATGTGTCGATGTAGGTGTTAAGGCTCTTTGTTTCCATTGTTCAACCCATTCCATATTTTCACAAGCCTCCCAATCACCTGCAATACAAAATTGACAAAAGCATGCCAACTCCCTTGTCCATATTGTCCATGTGTTTGCATTCAAACTCTTAAATGAATGCCATTTTGCAGATCCATTAATTGTTTCACAATCTTGTCGAGAACAAATATCATTTTCTTCAACTAACCAAAAGAAGCGGTGAATTATTGAGCTCTCACTTACTCTTGTAGATAATTTGGTATTGCACCAATCTACAATTGCATGTGCATCTCTAAATTTTGCAGCATCCTCAAATTTTAGTTGCTCTCTAGCAAGAGCTCTTTTCACACATGCACCTGCTCCATCGTGTTCTCCCTTACCATGACCGGCTTCAAAAAAACTCCATATGTGCTGGATATTATTTTCCTTATGAACTCTACATAACCAATAAAACATCCTAGCATTTTTGAATTGACCCGTGCAATTATCTGACCATATGAGATGTTCTAGCAATTGAATTCCTCTTTCTTTTAAATTTTTGTAAAATATATCAAAACAATATTGAACAAACTCAGATGAATGTAATTGATTATCACTTACATAAAAATGGTACTCTCTCAAAAAATTTCTATTATCTTCTCTACTATCATCTGCATGTCTATAAACAATATGAACAAAAATAGATACTTGCACTGAATTATAATACTGTGATTGAATTTCTTCTTGTGGAGCAAGAGTATAATTTTCAGCAAAATCAACAACCGACAATATAGTTCCAATTGGGAATGTGTTTTTACATAAACGAAATTGATTATCAAGCCAATGAGCATACTGAGAGTGTTGAACATATTTAGGTACAATCTTATCTTTAAATTCTTTAATAAATGCATGCACAGTATTTTTTTCCATAATTAGCTCACAACGTTTTCCAGTTTTTCCATCTTTTAAAGAATACTCAACATTTTTGAATCTTTTTACATCTACTAATTGTTGTCCAAATTCATTTAAACTACTTTCATGCATACATTCACCTAATAATGAAAAGTTAGCACATCTATCACATTCTCTAGAAATACATGATTTTAAATAAAATAAGTTTCCGTTAGAGGGTTCACAAAACAAACCTGATATAAAATCTTTGATTCTTTCAGGTGGCATATTAATACCACAAATGTCCTGCATAATTTGGTTAACATGCAAAGTGCATCGTATATATCGAAAACTATCATAATAATAACGAAATTGTACATGAGTCTTACAAAAACAAGAAATTCGTTGCTTATTAATTCTAACATACCAAGGTTTACACTTTTCGAATGATCTTTGACTTATTTTAATATTCAATGGTAAGATTGAAGCATCTAAAATTTTTTTATATAATTCAGTTTGAGTCATATCTAAGAGATGCTTTGGATGAGGTACACGAATTTTGGAACCCACCCTTAATTTTAAGACATCTCTAATGTTAGGTGATACTCTTGTATTATCATGCCAAAATTTATTGATTAAAGATTTAATTTCATTAGTTAATTTCATGTCTGATCTTGGGAGTCTACCACTAAAACTCCAACATTGATTAATTGGATCATTTTCAATATTTTCTCTTCTTTTAGCAGCTCTAATCAAAGTTTTGGGATTTACTTTTATACATTTACTAATCCTACTTAACATTCTTTTATTTGAAGTTGCTTTATCAACTAAAGCAGTTGTTATTGCACGACGAGCCGCATTTTTATCTTTGGATCGACTTTTCTTACCTATAAAATCAATAGCATTAGCAACACTAGAAATGACTTGTTCTACTGAATCATCTTTCTTTTTTGGTTTTACAAAAATACCTAATTTTTTCATCACTTTTCTCATTTTCCACATTCTCATCAATTGCACCATGAGTTGACATTGGAATCCTAATTTCTTTCTATAAAAAAACATTTTATATATTTTATTTCCATAAGTTCTAATTTGTCTCCAAGAAACTTTACCACGAAGGTTATCTAACACATCTTTTTCAATTGTAAAAAAAACATTTTCATCTTCATCCATACAAGGGGTTTCATTTTCATTCACACAAGGGGTTCCATTTTCATTTTCAAAAGTAAAAAAGATTTCATTCTCATTTTCATCAATATGAGGGATTTGATTAGCATTTGTATTCTCATAAGATATATTTTCATAATTTTTTTGTTTTTGCATTCTTTCAACCCTATAATTATTGATATCATCAATGGTGTATCCAGCTTCATCTAAACAAGCAAAATCAATATTATCAAGACTTGGGTTTGAAAGAATACCTGGAGAGATTGTTTGAATAGGTGCATTTTCCATATCATTGGGAGGTGGATTTGAAGACATACCCAAAGCTATTTGCATATGTACTGTTTCCATATCATTCAAAGTTGTAGTTGAAGACATAGTTGAGTTTCTCTCCATAATTGTATTTTCTTCTATATTCACCATCTCCACATTTGCATCATCTACATTCATTTCATCATTCATGACTTTCTCTTCAACATTCATTGAAGTAGATGCTTCCAAATTTTTCATTTGACGAATTCTTTCTCTTCTATCTTTTTGTCTTTTTGCCTCCATATCTTTATTTGCTTGAATTTCTTCGGGTGTCATTGACATTCTACACTTTTTTCTTTGTCTTTGTTTTGATCCCATGGTTACAAAACCCTTTTTGATGAAAAATGTTCAAATGATTTACTTGTAACCAATTTTCAAATTTTTATCTCCTTCAAATATTCAAATAACACTCTGTACTATGAAGATCCTTTCTTCTTTGAACTTTGAAGTACACAAAAATATCATGAATACATCCAAAAACTTTTTTTTGAATCTTCTTGTAAATTATTCTTGTACTTGATTCCACTTCAGAAAATTCAACCTGCACTTGACTTTTCAACCAATTTGCAATAGAATATGCCCTGCACAAGACAAATTTGTAATAAAAAATGCAGAAAATCGAACTTGCGGGCCGTACTGCAGAAAAAGAATATTGCAGGAAAACCGTACTCTATTAGAAAATGTCAAATCAGGATAAACGGATATATTAGAAACGCGTAAGCGTTTCTAAAAATGAACGCGTACGCGTACGCGTTACCTTTACCCAACGGGTAAAAAAATAACGCGTACGCATTATGAAATGCGTACGCGTTTTGTTTCAATAACGCGTATGCGTTATTAAAATTTGTTTCTCAACCCGCCTAAAGACTTGGTTTTAGGTTCGGGAAAGCTTTGGCAATCCGAGCCTTAGCCTTTGACCTACAACTAAAAAACTAAGGCAGATTGAAGAAGAATGTTCAACTTTGACAATATGGTTGATGAATTTTTTTTCTGAATCAATCTATAAAATTAAAACCCATTACAGAACATAATGTCTAGTTTTTATATATATAATTTTTATTAAGATTGGATTATATTTTCTATTTTTTAATTAATTTCAAAGCAAACTAGTCATTAAACTTGAAATATCAAACTTTTTTTTGGTTAAAGTTTTTAGAAAAAAAATTATATGACATCAATCTTTAGACAATTCTTTACACAATGAAAAAAAAAAATTCAAAAAAAGTTTAGTTTAGGTCAAATTATGCTGTCCGTACACGTTGATTTTTAAAAACAACAATTAAGGCCAATAAAAATTAAATAATAAAAAAAATATTCAACAAAAAATTACAAAAAAAATTCCTCATCAATCTTCATGTTGTTAGCTCTCTTTCCCCAAAAGGAATTAGTAAAATAATTTTATTTGATTCAAAAAGTGTTGTCCGTACACGTGCATGGTATGGTAAAAAAACAGGGACTTTTAAAAAGTGGTTTTTATAGATCTTTATCAAAATTTAGTTTCTACAATCTGGGTATTTGAATAATTTACATATTTATAAACTAGATTCAAATCTCTAAATTTCATATTATTGACTTTTTTAAAAATTCATTGTGTAAGTGCCTCAAATTTTCAGTTCAAGTGTGACAAATTCTGAAAAACAGCAAAAACACTTCCACTTTTTGAGCTTTTTGTGGACCCAACTTCTTGCATCAGCCCACAACCAATAAATGACTAAAATTGGTTTAGTCATAAATTTGGTCGCGTTATAAATGACTGGCAATAAACTACTAATGGTCATGTGACCAAGTTTAGTCATTTATAAGCAATTTTTAGTAGTTTTTTCAGTCATATATTATTGTTTCTGAACTAGTGACTGGGTGCTCTTCTAGCACAACATGATGAAAAGGAAAAGGAAAGAGCTATCTATTACATCAACAAGACCTTGGTGGGCTATGAAATGAACTATTCATCCATTGAGAAAGCATGCTTAGCGGTGGTTTTTGATTCACAAAAGTTCATACATTACTTGCTATCACATCAAACCAAGCTTATTGCAAAGATTGACCCATTGAAATACCTGTTATCCAAAGAAAATCTCATAAGATGAATGGTCAAATATGTAATGATCCTGACCAAATTTAACATAGAGTATGTAGAGCACAAGGTGATCAAAGGACAAGTGATCACAAACCAACTAGAAAAAGCACCTATCTATGTAGAGAATCCATTGATATCTGAATTCTTGATGAATCGGTGTTCTTTGTCAATCTAACCGATCAATGGAAAATGTACTTTGATGGATCGTTTACCCAACATGGATCAGGGGCAGGTATTCTCTTTATGACCCCTCAAGGAGATTGTATTCCAAAGTTGTATTGGCTATCATTTCCATGTACTAATAATATAGCTCAGTACGAGGCTCTAATCACAGGTCTAAGGATAGTAGTTCAATGGCAGATACAAGAGATAAAAGTATATGGAGACTCATAGTTGGTTATCAACCAAGTCAATAACAACTACCAAACTAAGGATGACAAGCTTACTCCTTATAAGAAGATGGTAGATAGTCTCAAGGACCTTTTCATTGATATAACTTTTGAGAAGATTTCTCACATGAACAACCGAGTAGTAGATGCTATGTCAACAATTAGATCATTGTTAGACATTCCACACAACGTCCTTCAATACGAATTCTTGGTAGAACAACTTCTCATACCAACTTTCAAAATCCCATAATTTGAATTTGTGTGCATCATCATTGGTCTTGGTTCCCCATGGTATCATGATATATTCACCTACCTTAGCAGAGGAACCCTCCCATCCAATATCACCTCCAACCTTAAGAAGACCTTTGTTAAAAAGGCATCCTGATTTGTGATGTTAGGTGATACCTTATACCACCGAAGCATCGAGGGGACATTACTAAGATGTCTTAACCAAGAGGAAGCCTTAACTACCTTAACAAAATTACATGATGGCATATGTGGTTCCCATTCTAGTTGTATGACTTTAGCTAATAAACTGTTGAGGATGGGGTATTATTGGCCAACCATGGAAAGAGAAGCTCATTAGTATGTGTAGAAGTGTGTCTAGTGTCAAAAGCATGGGGATCTTATCCATGCTCCAACTCAAGAATTATAGCCCATGGTCACACGTTGGCCTTTCTCGCAGTGGGGGCTTGACCTCATAGGAAAAATTACTCCCACCTCATCTAATGGCCACAAGTTCATCATAACGACCACTTAATACTTTACCAAGTGGGTCGAAGCCATTCCTATGACCTACATAATGGGGAAGCAAATCGCCAAATCTATCTTGAATTACCTTATCTACCATTATAGTGTTCCACAAACCCTTATCTCAGACAACAAAACACCCTTCAAGAATCGGGATGTGAAAGAGCTATGTCAAAGATTCAACATCCAACATTGATTCTCTACCCCGTATTACCCTAGGGCAACGGTCAAGCTGAGGCTATAAACAAGACCATTCTAAAAATCCTAAAGAAAATGGTCAATGAAGCTAGCCGTGACTGGCATCTACAATTAAATCCCACCCTCTGGGCCTATCAAACCAATATCCTCATGCCTACAGGTGCAACCCTGTTCTCCTTGGTCTATGGATCAAAATCCATCTTTCCTATTGAGATTGAGCTTCCTTCACTATAGGTGTCATTGTAGAACCTAATCACTGATGAAGAATACAGAGTATCTCGGCTAAATGAGCTAGAATTCTTGGATGAGCGTCGTCTTGATGCCCTTAATCACTTGCGAGTATATAAAAATTGACTAAAACTGAGCTATAACAAAAAGATCAAGAGTCTATCTTTCTAGGTAGGTGGTCTTGTTCTTAAACATAATCAAAAAATATTCTAGATTAGGACAATAAAGGAAAGTTTGAGCCTAACTAGTTAGGTCCATTTGTCATCACAACAAGCTATGGACTAGGATCATATCAATTAGCAACACCTAAAGGTGAACCCTTGCAAGAATCAACCAACAATCTACATCTTAAAAAGTTTTATGCCTAGGCTTGAAGGGTATAAATCTGACAAATACAAAAAAAAATGATCAAAAATCCAAAAAATAAGAAAAAGGATTAAGAATAGTAAAGAAGATAAATCATCCTCTAGTGAAAACCACTTTGGTGGTGCTTTGGGCAAGTACCTTGGTGAAAACCTAGAAAATAGGTGCCTCACATAAATAAAGCACCTCCATCTATCCTTTGGCTCTTTATCCTATCATTCTTTCCATCACATCCATCCATTACATCATTCATCCTATTTATTCCATCACCCATCCACGTCTATATCATGGCTTGATATTGTGAAGGATCGTATCCCCTTTAGTACTACTTGGCATATTTCTAAGGTCAGTTTGCCCTGCCTATATTGAGGTAGTCTATTGCATCAAACTGGGGGGTAATTCATTATGGATCTGATCAGGTTCTTGTATATCTTAAGGTTATTTGAGATCTCATCGAAAATCCCAAAAACATTCATAAAATATCATCAAAATTCAAAAACATCAAAATCCTGTACAACTAAAACCCAAAAACATTCATAAAATTGTAAAGTCAAAATCCAAAACATCCCAAACACATCAAAATCCCTAAAAAGGTGAAAACATCAAAAATCCAAAAATAGTACAAGTCTCTGAGCTTGAACGTAGGCAAGGCCATCAATGATGTGCCCCCGAGACACCCTAGGTCAGTCTTTAGGAGTCTATCATAATAAATTGGCAATCAATCAACTGTTCATTTTTCATCATCAATAAGTCAAGTCAGTCAAACTACGTGGTCTCTGCATGTATAACATAGGCAAGGCTAATCTTTGATCAGCCTCTGAGACCCCTAGGATAGTCTTTTAGGTTAGGTTCTTGGTCGAAATTTGGAAAACCCCTAAACATTCATAAAAATCATAAAACCCTAAACATTCAAATATTAAAAAACCCTAAACATTCAAATATTGGAAAAAACCTAAACATTCAAATATCAAAAAAACCCTAAAGATTCAAATATCAAAAAATTCAAAAAAGCCTTAAACATTTGAAAACTTAGAACTCCCCTAAACATTTGAAAATTCAAAAAAAGAAAAAAGAAATTGAAAATTAGAAAATCTAAAACATTCAGAAAACTTAGAAAAACCCTAAACAACCTCAAATAACCGAAAACCAAAACATTCACATAAACTTTCAAAAATACCAAAAACAAGCTCAAAACATTTTCAAAATATCAAAAACATTGACATATTTAGAAAAAACCCAAAACCATCCATCCCATTTTATTTTCACCAGCAATAAACTTTCATCCATGATAAATCAATTATCACCTTCAACCTTTGGTAAAACAAGTAGAAAGAAAGTGTCACAATTCATAAAGTGAGAACATAAGTTTCCAAATCTAAAGTCTACATCATAAGTAAATGAGTTAGTGGAGTTTGGATCAACAACTTATCACACACCTCATCCTAATCAAAACACTTGATCAACATGTACTAGGTTGAATCCTTCCCGCAATGGACATCAATATCAAAAATCACTTTAGCTATATTAAACTGACAAGAGATATAGATAACATTGACTATTTGTCTTTGATCTTTCTTATGATTTATCTTATTGACCCATTCCGAGGACCTCTTGATGATGTCTATCGAAACGATTTAGAAAAAGGAATGGGGCATTGATCATTATCTTTCATTTGTTGTGCTTGTGGGTATTATTGTAAAATAATCTAGGCGCATACTTGCTTAGTTGTGTGTAGGGAGGTCGTTTAGAGTAAATTGTTGACTATTGCATATGCTTTGGTCCAAGATATTCTAAACTTATAAACTACATTCCAATGAGGTTTCCATATTTCAAGGTGTGAACAACAACTATCCTATTTGTTTACAAAGTCAAAGTCCATTACACTAGATACAAAGTCGTCCTGGTTATTAATACCTTGGCACATCGTGTCTGTGTGTTGTATCAAACATAAGGAATGATGGAAAATCCCAATCCCAAGATATGAGCAAAATCATCATCACTCTCATCACCATCTCTAATAAAGTCTCGATGGATCATAAGCTTGTTGGACTTATTGAATCAATCTTCAAAATCAATGGTCAAGTCATCTTCTTTCTTCTACCTTCTTTCCACGCTAACCTTGTATCATGACAATCAACAAAAACATAATCATGCATCCATCCTGCATCCACAAATCATCAGCATGCATACATCTCGCATCATGACAACATATTAGAATAAAATAAAACATAATAAAACTACATCGTCATCATTTAAGTTGTTTTGAGTAATATAGAGTTGTTATTCTAAGCATCTTAGTACATTGGATTATCATTCATCACATCCATATCACGATCATTCATACACATCCAAACTATAAGAATCATCCATGTATACATCATAAATGGCATGAGAAAAGTACACAAAAATAAATGCATCCATCCATACATCCTGCATAAGCATATCATATTATCCATCCCATAACATATCATACAAATATACTAAAAAAAGAGATAACACATCCATTACATGGCATTCATCTCATAACATTACATGTCATACACATTACATCATGGAGCATCATCACATACCACATATCACATAAATAAAAGAAGTTCATCCATCACATTTGCATCCATACATAATCATAATGCATAAATATAACATTCCATCCCATCATATGCATCCATACATTTATAAAGCATAAAATAAAGGCACATCACATCATGAATCCATATCATCTCATATATATATCAAAAAATGGTCCTGTCATGGTATAATATCTGAATCAATGTGTATGAATATCATTAAAATATACAATGTACATGAGGCTATAAAAAATGAGCCTATGAGTGTATGTTTGTATAAATAATTAGGCTATACAAAAAAGTGTCTGCAAAGTCAATAGAGGTCTATCCCTTGCTGGCCCTATCACCATTTCTAGGCCGATCTGTCTATTTAACTAAGGTGGAAGCACTCGGCTATACCTAGATTCGGTGCTCAAAATCAGGCTATTGACAACATGGAGGGACATCTCTATAGTACAATGTCCACCAATATGCCACCTCCTCCCTTGTTGATCCAAACAATTATGTTGACATCGTCTGCCTGACTATACCCTATGCCTGCTGCTGTAAGACAACCTCTAATTACTGTCGCTGACTGACCTCCTGTGCCAACTATACATTCGAGGTATGTATGAGTTGGAACTCATGATCTCTCTTAGCTATTAGTGCTAGCACCTGCTGTCGAGTCTGATCCTACTCAATCGTCACAACTTGTAGCTGTTGCTACAACTGTTGTATCTAAATATCTCAGGGATCTGGCCTCGATGGTGGCTATTGTATTGGTGGTAGTTGTACTAGTGGTTGATGGTGAAGTGGAGGTGCATCAGGGACTTGTGTGTCACGTTGTTGGCCATCTTGTCCATCCTATCCTCTCCCCTGTCCTCTACCTTGCCCATCTGGTCCTTCGCCCTACCCTCGGCCTTGTCCATCCTGCAATTGGTCTCGTCCTTTGTCTACTCCCCTCCCTCTCGACCTCCCTCGTGGAGGTATGTCTGCTGGATCTATAAGTTGGGGAGGGGGTACAAACCAAGCATCATATGCAGGCATAGTATGAGCATCAGCCTGCCCCTGATCATAGGCCCATGGCCTAACAACCAGCTATCTGAATCCCTCGATGAACTTATGGGCTAGTATCGTGTGCCCTCAGGTCACCTCTTGATCCGATCTCACAAAAATAGTAGTGTACTGATCATCAAGCCAATCCCACCTCTTGCCAAATTGTGTGGCTACTCTGTCTAGTAGGTACCTCTAGATCATGGTGTGCTCTCGACCCAACATGTAACGAGTCTACCGAGCAAAGAATAACTACTACACATCATCATACCAAGTAGAAATCTATAGCCGCGACCACCATCAGAATACTGTCATCTCATTGATCACTCTCCTCTAGTATGGGATGTTGAGTTTCCCTATGTGCTATAGAGTGATCGCTCCTTTGTACCTCTAGATGACTAGATCATCTGGCTCCACATCAGCCATGTGGACAATCAATCAAAGCATGGCAATGTGCTTCCATGCCCATATATGCAAGAGTGTGACTCTTGTACCAATAGCTCTGTTTCCACAATACACAAAGTCATGCATATCATGATAAAGGGAGGCCAACATCACTGACCCCCATGCGTATTGGGTCCTCCTGAACAACATCCGATGCCAAGCCAACCCCCATCTAGGACTAAACCCTCTGCTCTATCGGTCTGGGGCAACCAACCCCAAAATCATTGCACCAACCATCAATCTAAAAGTTGACACATGACCCCTGTACATCTTGAGGTTAATCTGTGAGTTGACTAGGACAATAGTCTCCTAGTCAAGAACCTCTTGACAGGCATCATATCTAGTGTCGCTATAATAAATCACCCGCTCTCTATGTATGGGAAATGACAAAATCCACCATACATCCTCCAATGTGACTGTCACCTCGTCGGTGGGTAAGTGGAATGACAAGGTCTCACTATGCCATCACTCTCATAATACTGTCATCATCGCCAAATGGGTTCGCACGACGGGAATGTAGGTGACGTACCACAATCCGATCTCTCCAAGGTGCTCCTGTCGAAGCTTAGATAAATCATCAAGTCTGGAAAGAATAGTAAGCCAGTGCTCGTGGACATCAAAGGTTGGATAACCTCCTACACCCCTGAAGCGCACGGCATCAAAATTCGCCAAAATTGGCTAAGTTTGGAGTTTTTATCCCCCAAAATGACATAGGAATCACTATTTACGAAGGCATTGCCATAACTCAAAGTACAAACAATGACACTATATGCGTTCACATTCTAAATCATGACTAGCATTGCTATTTACACTCGTGTCATAATTTGACAGGTGGAAACCCTAATCCTAATTGCAAATCAAGGGTGTGCGTTGCTATTTACACCCACGTCACAATTTAAATTATGGAAACCCTAATTCTAAATCACAACGTGCGTCGCTAATTACAATGGCATCACTAAAAAGGAAAAAAGCGTTGCCAATTCTTAAAATAGCGTCACAAAAAATCGACGCTGCCCTAAACCAAATTTCAAAGCATAATAAATGCATCAAAAATTTAAAATGCAAGGAAAGTTTTGAATTGTGTACCGTTGGTCCTGCATCTGGAGGCCTCTGGTACTCTCGAACCCGGTCTGAAATATGTCGTGGGAGCACTCGTTGCACCATTTTTTCTAGAGGTCAGAGCTCAAAATACAATAAATCTATCAAGTGTGAATGCACAAATGACTTGAAAGTGACCCTTCCTCACCTATTTAAACCTAAAATTAGGGTTTTTGACCTAATTTGAGCCAAAAGCTAGGGTTTTGACCTATTTTACCTATTTCCACCCTGTGCAACCTATTTTGAGCCATTTTTTTATTTTTGACATCATGGGGCCTGTTTTAGCACCTGAACCTATATTCTAACTTTATTGAGAAATCAACCCAAAATTCAAAAAATCTACCCAATTTTTTGAGGGGGCATAAAAGTAGCTTATTCCTTCTGCTGGGGCAAAAGTGGGGCATCCAAAAATCCAATTTTTTTATGTTTTGATTTGAGCAGTAGTTTTTAATCTAAAAAAAGTGTCAGTCTTTGAACCAATATTGCAGGTACCCTGCTTCAAAGAGGGCCAAAATGTAGATACTTAAAAATGTCCTAAATGATATTTGTAGTCACATAAATAGTACTCCCCACCTTTGAGGCATAAACACAAGGATAGGGTGCTTATTTCACACTTGCTACACTCAAGGAAACCTTAGAGATCTCAATCCAATAAAGAATGGAGGGAGAGATATGACAATAAGGTATCCTAGGATATGGTTTTAGATTACAAGAGGGGTTCACCACCAAGTTTAGACTTGGAAAAGATAATAAAATGCAAGATACAACACTAAACCCTAGTTTGATGCAATGACCTAGAAAAGTGTGTAAAACAAAATATAAAGTTGAAAAAAAGAATGTGTGCACCTGGAAACTTGTAGAGACTGGAAATTTTATAAATCCTAAAATTTTGGCTTACTAGGAATCATTCGCCATTCTAGGCGAACTAGTCCCAGTTCTGGATTTTAGCATAGGAGCAGGTTTTAGGAAAGAGGGTATTTGAATCTGCAAAGATCTCTAAAAAACACCTATAGTGGGACTCATTTTACACTTGTGGGGAATGAGTCTAGTTTGGGTTTTTTGGAACTTCAAAGTTTTGATTTGCACCTCTCAGTCTGCTCAATCTGCTTCTCCAAGTTTTCGGATCCGAAACTTTGATTTCAGGGTTGTAGATGACCTTTTAGTGAAAATTATGACCTTGCAAATGGGGAGACAACTCCAACAAGTTTGTAACCTAATATTCAATGATCTTCAAGTCTTCAAAGCACCTAGATCTACAATCACACAAAGAGAGAGAGAGTGTGTGTTAATTGTTAGGGAATAGGGGTTTGCCTTGGTCTAACCCCTTTTAGGTAATTAAACCAACTAATGAAACAATGAAACAAGGACATGAAACATGAAACATTGATATGAAACATGAACAATGATACCTTATAAATAATGTCTTCTAATTTCGCAACTCAACGTGAGATGGCCATGAAGGATGTAGATCTTGATCTTGACAATAGGTGTAGAACAATGCTTGATCTTAGATCTTCAATGCTACATCACAACACTAGCTCAATAACATGCTTGATGCTTGATGTCCTTGACATGATGATGGATCTTGAATTTCTGCAATAATTGATGAAGAATCCTACCCTTGAATGCTATCTTGATGATCTTGGAATGCTTAACCCTTGCTTTCTTGACTTGATAACATGTAGGCTTATGTTGCTTAGGTGAAATAAGGATTTGAAATCTTGTTTATATAGGCAATGCACTCAAATGGTTGTTAATTTGATCCCCAAGGCCGACATAGAAGAAATTTGAACTTAAAACCCAGTTTTTCCCACTGAAACATTGAAAATAGGCCAAATGGGACTCATTTTCCCAAAGTGGCGAATGGGTCCCACAGGGGCTATTTTGCTAGCTAAAGTGTCAGGGAGTGAAGAAATTAAGTTTATATGTTGATTTTGTTGGGTTTTTGATTAAAATATGTCTTGGGATGCATAATATGGGGTCATAGGGGCCTATATTAAGGTTATAAATACAATAGGGCCCAAAATGTAATGTGAAAGTGTAAATAAATATCTTTTACAACATTAAATTAAGGAAAAATTGGGTCTATTTAGCTTAGAAGGGCACTAAATCCAATGTGAATGTGTAGAACACATTATGCCACTAGATTAGGCCACCTTAGTTTACAAGCCTCCTAAATTTAATGCGAAGGTGCAAATAAATACACTTTACAACATTAAATAAAGGCAAAGTTAAGTTAATTTTGCGTAAAAAGGGTTCAAGACCTAATGTGGATGTGTAAAAAACCTCACAACACTAGATCAAGGCGATATTAAGTCCAATTTATCATTAATTATTCCCAAATTAAGTGTGAAAATGTACACAACGACATTTTTTGACACTACAATATCATACACTTGAATATGATATACTAGCACCATTTCATCCTAAAACCCATCTTCTTTTCGCTTAATTAATTAAATTAACCTAGATATTTAATTAATTACACCATTTTCATCTATTAATCTAATTAGGTTAATTCCTCCTCTCATGCTAACCTTTCATCCTGTTAAATTGGGTAAATCAAATTATCTAATTTAATCCCTACGTCCTCTTATTTAATTAAATAACCCTAAGCTATTTAATTAAATATCATATCACATCCTTTTTTTCAATAAATCAATTATTTAATGAATATCATATTATTCCTCCTCTTGCACATTTAAATTTGGTTTTAATTAACTAAATTACTTATTATCCTCACCTTCCCACTTGCAAGGGAATATTCATCCTTTGCACATTCTTCCAAAAACAAAATATTCTTATGGATTATTCCTTATCATTGGCACAATAAATTTGGTTTTAATTAACTAAATATCTAATTTTCCTCACCCATGAGAATATCCATTAAGAATATTCTCTTTCTTCACTCATTTGAAAAAGGGAATATTCTTTTTTTGCAACAAACTTTCAAACATGACTTCTTGTGCAAGTTTTGAAAGTGTGTTTGTTTGGATGAATGTAAGCCCTTGATTAAATATCATCTTGCATCCTCAACCCTTAACAAGATTCCATGATATGTGCCTCCATCTTCCTTCCTTTTGACCATTGATTAGCTTTTTTAATCTTAGCCCTTCATTTCTCATTTGTCCTCCTATAAATAGGTCACTATTTGGAGATAAATGGATCCATCTTTTAAGAGAAAAATTATGTTGTTAAAATCACTTTCATCTTGCACTCATATTTCATTTTTTAGAAAGCATTTTAGGTTAATTTATTGCATCATATTATCTTAGCTTCCATGGTAACATAGATGCATCCATTTAGCATATTTGGTAATTAGGGTTTTAATCTTTTGAGCTTAAACTCCATTTAGAATAGCTTTGCATACACTTACATCAATCATCTTAGCTTTTATCATGTTAAATTAGATTTCATCATGTTTCACATATATCTATCATCAGTTTCATCAGTTTTCTTCAATAAAATTGATTGAACAAGCTCATTATCCATGAGATTGGGAAAGGGTCACCATTCCACATCAATGTGACACCACTCCCCCAATAGGATAAGTTTCAATGAATTAGAATAGGTTTTTTTGAAGCTTTCGTATTTTAATATGTTAGTTTTAATGGATTCTTAGTTTATTTTTGCATTAGATGATCTTATTGGATTGATGTTTAGTGGCTTAAATATGCTTTGAATCCTCATATCAAGTCTAGTTGGCCAATACTAAGCCGTCGGTCACACATACTATCGGTTTAGTGGAGAGCTCTCTTTTCTCTTGCTTGTTCCTATTGAGGTGGAGCTTGTTTGTGCAGGAGAATGGTAGCTTTGGTGGTGATGACTCTTTCATCATCCTCTCCTATAGAGGGGAGCCCTCTCCTATTGAGGCAGAGTTTGGGATGGCTGATCAAGATGGATGAAGCTACCTGTTGCTTCTCAATGCTATGTGGTGCTCTCTAACTTTCCTATGGAGGTGGGTAGTTTGGATGTGCTTGTTGTGATGAAAAATAGGGGTTTGAGGGTGTTATGCACTATTAAGTTGTCTAAGTTCTTTGGCTCAGTATGGGTTGTTCTAAGAGACATGTTAGTTGTGGCTTGGTTGATTTAGGTCGTGTACATGATTTGTTAGGGTTTAAGGTCCATGTCAAAACTTGGTTATAAAAGGGTTTAAGTCCCTTCAAAACCTATTTTTTGTAGCTTGAGTTGTCTTGAATATCTTCAGAGGGTTGTTGTTGATGGGTTGTGGCTATTATGCTGATTATTTTTCTTGTAGCTTCTTTGTCTTGAAAGGGTTTTCGGTTCCTTCAAAACCTTCTTGTAATGGGTTTTGGGTCCCATCAAAACCCTCTTTTCCCATAATAAAAAACTTATGATACTGAAAATATAATTTCACACTAACAATAATTTTCCAAAATCTCTCTAATTTATGTCCTTCGTCTTATCATTACCACTTTTACTACTAGCAAACTTAAATTATTTATTTATCTTGTACAAGGAGAGGTTGCTTATTATTTCTTTAACTTTATATTTTCATTGAATTATTTCTAAGATGACGCAAATGCCTACAAATTCTTTTTCTACTTTATTTATTTTTCAAACACTTCATTCATATGCTTAGGACCATGCAGATCTATCTAGGCATCAATTTAGGTGTTTACCCCAAAAAATATATTTGAATTGTAGGTCTTTTCTTGGTTTTTGTATTGGGGCCATACTTTAAGAGTTGAGTTAACATCAAGGAGGGGTAAAAATTTTATTAAATCAAGGAAACATTACAAAGCAAGGGCATTAAATGGCCCTATCAAGTTCAACCAAGTGATCCAATTGATGAGACAAATCAGGGGGAAGTTGACCCCGATCCACCAGATTCCAATCATGAATATGATCTGAAGCCCATTTAACCAGGCAATCAGCAACCCCATTCCATTCATGAGGAATATGGGTGAACATAATATACTCCAGAGAAGCACAAAGAGTAAGAATTTGTTCAACAATCAAAGCTAGTTGCCAGCTGACATCTTCCAAATACTGCCTTTTCAGTAAGTTCACCACAACTTGTGAGTCAAACTCACATATGATCCTTTGCCAGTCCAATTGACTGCCCCACTCCAAAGCCAATAAAATGGCCCGAGCCTCCATAAGATTATTAGTATGAAGAACCTTATACACAGAGAAGATAAACTGAACCTCTCCAGAGCTATCCCTGCCAACACCCCCAATGCTAGCGTGACCCGGATTTCCACGAGAAGAGCCATCAGAGTTGATTTTTAGGATGCCATGAGGAGGAGGGGTCCATCTTCCCTCCCTATTCACCTTCGGGGTAGGATGTCTACATCTGTTGCAGATGTTCTGCTTTTGCGGAGGAGGAAGATGAAGACGCTTACAATAACCAACATCATGAGGGTCCACTAGCACAGTCATATCACACTTAGCCGCAATAGTTTCCCCTAAAGAGTGAAGAACTTTCCACCATAGGTGAGGGGCCAACAACAACGAATCCTGAAAAATCCGCCTATTCCTCTCCAACCACAAGTTCCAGATAATTAAGGATGGCCCAAGAGCCCAAGCAACCTAAAGAAAGGAGGTAGAAACGGGGGCCCTGCCCCACCTTACCCCAAATTCTGGCAAAGAGGAAGCATGCCAACAAGCCGTATTCCACACTCCCCACCAGCGATGCCAAATCTCTCTAGCATAGGAACATTGGAAGAAGAGATGGGAAACACTTTCTTCCCAGCCATGACACAAAACGCACATAGAGGGGCCATGGAAACCTCGCTTACATAAGTTATCCCAAGTAAGACACCGGTTTTGAGCCACTAACCACATAAAGAAGTTGCACTTGGGCCAGGATAGCTTGTGCCAAACTTGCTTCCACCAAGGAACCTCAATATCCCCAAACAACTGCCTACCTAACTGCTTATAGCCCGCCGCCACAGAGTATTTTCTAGACAACTCCGAACCATCCCAAGCCAAGACATCAGGTCCCCTCAAAGAATTACAAGCACGAGAAGCAAGAAGCAGGGCAAGCTCATGCCTATCTCCCTGAGATCCACCAAGAGGCCACTCTGAAGGCTGCTTCCAACGAAAACTTATAACCAAACCACCATGCTGCTCCATCTTATAATGCTCCATAGTAACCCAACCAGCCACAACAAAAACATCACAAAGGGGTTGGAGGTGAGGAAAGCAAGAAAGAATAGGAGGGTGACCATCCCAAGAGTCAGTCCAAAAAAGAGCCTGTGACCCCGAATGATAGATCCAAAAAAGCGCACCCTTAATCAACTGAGCTCCCAATTTCAAAGTATGCCAAATCATAGAACCACTCCCTTCTAGAAGATAGCGAGGAACTTCAAAAGAAGCAACTAAGAGTTGAGTTAAATTAACATACAACTACATGGAAAAAATACCTTGTTGCTTGATATTTTAAAATTAATTTATATTTTCATATAAAATTAATTATCTATTTTAAAATAAAACAATAAAAAAGTCAAGAGATTATTTTCTTTGTTTGGTCCAAGTTTTCCCTTTTTATTTTCTCTCTAGGAGGCTAATTATCTGGAATAATTTGGAAACCTCGCCCATTTTGTGTTGGATCTATTAAACTATCTATGAAGGTTAAAATCATTTTAAATTTTAATGAGTCATGATTCTAATCCATCCTCTAATGTGTACCATTATGCTTTGGAAAGGTGTCATTTTTAGTTGCTTTCTTAAATCCTTGAATATATTGGTCTTCTTCTTAACCACAATCACATTTGTATTCATTGATTGATCCTCTTCAAGATTTAAAGATATATGATGGTAAACCCTACATATCATCTATATTGGTTCACTTTAGGATTTGAGTCCATATATCCAATGATTATTTGGACTATCATTGAATTTCATTCAATCCTTACTAAAAAGCTATCAATATATCCCTCTAATTAGTTAGCATAACAACTATAGAATCAAGTTTATGTTGCTATTGATTAGGAAATGGTGTAGTTTGGGATAAAATTGTGATGGTTCACTAGTATTCATTATAGAAATTCTTTTGGTATTATTAGTGCATGTGTTTATGAGTAGCCATGATGTTATAGAAATAAATTAAAGGTTCATCTTAGTCAAATTGATAGAATTTAGGCCAAGATCTAAACTTGATATGATAAAATATTACCACAAGTTTTATTACACTATTTGTTTTCAATAATAAGAGTAGTAATAATTTTATCTAATGGACATTAATAACAATATCATTATAACTCACAATATATAAATAGTTTTAATTATACAAATTTCATTGATTTCATTTTTGGGACATGTTTATAAATATTTTTTGTTTCATTTATCAATAATATGAGAATGCTATGAAGAGAGAAAAAATCAAATAAAAAATTACCTCTAAATAATTTATACCTGCATGAGATAAAGAAAACCATAGTTTAAAGGAAGTTTACAATAATATATATATATATATATATATATATATATATATATATATATATATATATATAATTTGATCTTTTTTTCTCTATGTATAACTTGATCCTCTTTTAATTCCACTATGGTATGCATTTATATATTTATGTTAGTCCAAATTATGAGGTGTAATATTTTGATAAAACTTAATTAGATTAATTTCTCATTTCATTATCAAGCATAATTATAATTATAATAAAATCATGGAGTTGTTATATATGTATATATACACACAATACATGCATGCATACATGCATACATACATACATACATATCCAATGCCAACAACAACATATAAATTCTATCATAGATTCATCTACAAGTTAGCATTCCATCAAATGCCACCACCATTGCAAGTTACTAATGATATGTTAGAGAATATTATTTTCTAACATATTTTAAAATTTAATGATGAAGTTTGATAGTTAGGAGATCATAATAGTCCTCTAACTAAAAATCACTTTCAAATATGCACATACTTTTCCTTCAAAGGTATCAAGTACACATTTGAATTATATATATAAATATTATTCAAATGAAACCTCTACCCAAATTACTTTCTAAACACTTATATAGTATCCTCTCAAAAAGAGATGAAGATCATACACCAACCAAGCTCAAGTTTATTGATACTATTGATGGTATTAAAAGTAATTTACTATCTAGGGCTATCCTAACACATGTTTAAAACCCATTTCACTAAAACCTTCTAAAGGATTTTAACCAATAACAAAAAAAATTTAAGGGCTAGATGCTTCTAGATTCAAAATGTAGAAGATATCTCAAGTACTTGTGTGTAGCCTTCAACCAACCTAAACCAAAAGGGTGCCTTTTATATGTTTCTATCCTCTAAATTAGGCTCCGTTAAAGAGTTAGAGATAACTATCATTTAATAAATATGTAATTTTAAAATAAACTATTTCTTGTATGATAACAAATCTCTTCATAAGATGCACAAATTTCATCCAATCCACAACATTGCTACATGGACTCCTCAACACCAATTTTACTTATCCTAATGAATATCAAAATTATCAATACCAACCTCACCAAAAGAAACTTCAATTTCTTGCTTTATATGATAAAGCATAGCCACCAAAATTAAATCAACTAACAATTCACTTAGGTCAATGGTAAGATATAAGATCTAGCTTGCTATCCATCTTCACAATGAGAAATGACAAACTCAAAATATTCAATTTTAGATTGAAGCCATGGCATCCTTTCGAAGACCATTTATATTCAATAACAAGGTAAGACCTAATTTGGTATTAAATTTAAAATTATATACTTGAAAATATTCTATTTTTCTTATTTTGTAAAATAAGAAAATTCGAAATAGTCATGGATAAAACTACACAACCTACAATATAAAAATTACATGAAATTAATATCTAAATTATCATTCATAGTTACACATTTTAGTAATATGAATTTAAGACTATTAAACACACAAAATTTGAGAATCCACAATGAATTCAAAAAAATTGTACGTGTTGAAGGCATCCTTGATTAATTTTGATCTTTCCACTATTTAGATATTTATTTCTCCGTCCCAAGTGATTCTCTTTATCTATAACCATCATAAAGTATAGTTAATACAAACCCAAGAAAGAGAAAATACTAGTACTATATCAAAATTAAAAATGAAAAAATAATGTTTCCAACTAAATAATATATCAAATAATTAAATTAACACATCAATTTTCAAAATAATGAAATGCCAAGCTTAAAGTACATTATCCTAATTCCATATCATTAAATAATAAAAAATAATACTTTAAATATTTAAATAAACTGATTACTCATCTAAATGTTAAGTTTTAAATAATTGTACAATGATAATTACTAACTATTTGATTCTAGATCAGGATGTAATAGATACACTTAAATAATTTGTTTAAGGAAGCTAATGAGTTGGTATTTCTCAAGTTGAACCATTAGCTATCACTATTGATTCAATATAATTTAGGAGAATTAAGATTATTTATTAATGATGTATTTAGGTGGAGCAAGATAGTGAAGAGTACATGTAGAAAGACAATAGTGTGATTTATATTTTTCTTTTCAAATTAAGGTTTCCTTATGACACATGTTTTTCTAAAGCTATTTTGGATATTAACCAATGCAATATATTGGAGCAATCCAAGATGAGAATGGACGGATTTGTACAAACCCAAATGAGATCAAATTTGTGTTTCAAGAGTTTTATGAGAATCTTTTTAGAGAAGACCCTCATTGGCAAGATATTCAATTTATTTTGGAGGATATCATCCAAGGATGCATTCCCAGGAAGGTGGACCAAGAATATAGTCGTTTCCTTGATCAGAACCTTTCCATTGAGGAGTTAGAGCATGTTGTTTTCTCCATGGATCATAATAAAAGTCCAGGGATTGATGGCTTTTCAATAGAGTTTTACTAATCTTTGTGGCAACATATTAAAGATGAATTTTACCAAGTTTATTTGGAAGCTGTGAATCAAGGGTCGTTGAGACCAGAAATCAATAAAGGTTTAATTAAGTTTCTTTCGAAAGGGAAGAATTCAGACCTCATTTTGGGATGGCGGCCTATTACTCTTCTTAACACTTCCTATAAAATTACTGCTAAAGCCATAGCCACTAGGATCAAACTAGTGGTTAAAAAGATAGTTAGACCTAAGCAAACGGGGTTTCTTGGTGGCAGATTTATTCTTGATAACTTAATTTTGGCTTGGGAAACAAGTGAGTGGGCTCAACAGACAAATCAGAATGTTGTGTTGGTTAAGATTGACTTCGATAAAGCATATGATAGAATACAACGGGGCTTTATTTTAAAGATGCTGCAGTGGTTGGGATTTGGCCCTAAGATATGTAACCATGTTAAAATGCTTTTTTCTGATGCGAATGCTCAATTAGTGATCAATAATACCTTGTCTAATACATTTTTTCTCCAATGCTCAATTAGACAAGGCTACCCTTTCTCGTCATTCCTCTATGTTCTGACTGTTGATGCTCTCGGTTACCTTCTGCAAAAATACAATAAAATGAATTGGATTAAGGGTATCTTTATCCCCAATAATGTGGTTGTCATAAATTCTCATTTTGCTGATGACAGTTTGATTTTTATTCAAATTTTGCTGCTGAAATTAAGAATGTTATGGAGGTGTTAGATTTGTGTTGCGAAGTTTCGGGATCAAAATTGGCTCATCATAAAACTGAATTTATTATGATTCAAGTTGATCCAGTTCTTGATTGGATTCCGGTTGAATGGAAACAGATCAAGCATGGACAAATCACTAGATACTTTGGTGTTTTGTTTGGGATAGGTGTGACACTTCATGATATGTGGAGTTGGTTTATCAATAAATTGAAAAACAAAATATTTAATTGGGGAAATAATTTCTTATCTTTAGCTGGTAAAATTCAGGTGATTAATCGAATATTTTTGGCCACCCATGTCTATTATTCTTCTTGTTGGATGTCGTCTAGGAAAGGATATGACGATTTAGTCAAACTCATTCGGTAGTTTTTGTGGATGAATTGGGAAGGAAAAAAGGGTTTTAGGGCCTCTTCATGGCTGCATTGTATACAACCAAAGAATAAGGGAGGTTTGGGCTTCTTGGATCCTAGGACGCAAGGGGTGTGCTTATCATCTAAATGGATAGTACGAGTAATGTCTGATGAAGAACCATGGAAAATTCTGGTTAGACATTGTATTGCTCAAGCTATAGTAAGTAACAAGTGGTAGAATGTGGGATGGCAGGACAAAATTCTACTTGCTCCTTTTTTTTCATGTGAAAGCTTCTTTCCAGCTGCAATCCATTTGGAAAGCTTGGCAACAAGTTTGCAATTTTTTAAATTGGAAGGAAGTCTCTTTACAACATGGCTTTAGCTTTGCTACTTCTTCTATCTAGTGGAATAAGCTTGTTCAATACCATGGACAACCTCTTGCTATCTCCTTCCCTCGACAATCTCATTATCTTTTTAAGAAAGGGGTGCAACAGTTTGGAGATATTTGGGACTTTTCCTGTCTTGGCTAGGTTAGCTGGCATGAGTCAAAGAAAGCTTTTAATTTAAATAATAGGTTTAAATATTTCATGGTTTTTATAAAGGCATTGGCCCCTGAGGAGCTTATTATGAAACTTTGTACTCCATTAAATTGCAACTTCTTTAAGGACTAACTGTGTCTGGGAAAATACTCCTTCTTTGTTTTTCCTTTGAAGAAAATATATTTTAAACTCCTTTCGAATATGAATTTGAATCCAAGACTTAACAGGAAATGGCACTGCAAATTTTCAGAGAAGAAATGGAAGTTTCTTAGTGCTCAAGTTTGGAAATCCAAGGTAGAAGCTAATGCCCAAGTCTTGGCTTGGAAAGTTCTTCACCATAAACTTCCCGTTGGGGATAGAATAAGTTATTTAAAGACACAAGCTGCTAGGTGCCCTTTTTGTCAACACAATGAAAGTCTAAAGCATATAGATTTTGGGACTGTTATAGAGTTAAAAGAAAATGGAACATTGTTTTTGACCGCCTTCCTACTATTTTTTATCATGCTTTATGATGGAAAGAAGCTATGTTTGGTATTAGACTTCATAAAAATTTAATTGATGATTCTATGAGACAATGTATTTTGTTACACTTGTGGAAAAGTAGATGTTCAATTGTGTTTTCCAATTGCATTTTGCATTAGCAAACATATATTCAAAATTTTTACTCTGACTTGACGGTTCAATTTATTTTCTTATGTTCTTAGCTAAGGAAGGGACGTAAAGGTGAGGCAGATTACAATCAACATCTGGACTTGATCAAATACCAGTTTCTTCAACATCATGAAGGGGATTTCATTTGTGCCAAACAGATGAAAATGTTCTTCAAGTTTGATATGTAATTGTGTCCTTCATGCATTGTATTTTGGTTTTATGTATTGTTGGTTGGTCCAGTCATTACTGTTATTGCTGATTGGTGTAGTTATATGTATTTGTGAGTTGTACGCTTGTTCTCCCTTGTTCTTCTTGGCAATCCATCTTTAGGACTGCATTCTTTTTCTTATTGTATTTCTCCAACTTTGTTCAATACAAAAAAAACTATTTTGGATATTATGAGAAAAGATGGTAAGAATTTATATTGTGATGTTATATGATATCTCTTGGTTGTTGAATAATATAGGATAAACATGATGGATGTGATCTTGTTTTGAAGTGGAATGCTCAATTAGGTAAAGGTAAATTATAGGAATGTAAATTTTGGGGAAAACCATGATTACAAATGACATGAAGAAACATAAGGATTGTGTATACTATGGTAAGTTTGAACATATTGGGTAGACTTATTTCAATAAATACGAAGTTTTTGATGTAGGCAATGAAGGACTTGCAATATATCTAGAGAAACCACATTGAATATTCCAATACTAGTTCTCTTGTAGCTCATCCTTCTTGTGCATGGAATTTAATATGTCAATTTATTATGAATTTTAGTTGCTCTCAACTATATCTAGCTAATGGTGGTAATTTATTCTAGAAGCTTGAGAAGAAAAATGATGATATGCTTATATAGAAGATGAATCAACTAATTTCATTATTGGTAGTCATAACTTTGTGCTATAATATGACATGATTATGTATATTTAAATCATGTATTAAAATTGAGTGTGAATTTTCTATCTACTAATAAAATAGATTAGTAAGAAGAATTATTTGAGAACTATGAAAAAAAAAATTATTGTGAATAAAATTAATAAGAAGTATTAGGTGATTTATAGTGGTGGAATTGATAACGAATCCAAGGATTTTTAGTTCACGGTTTCTAATGAATTTTGAAATGTTAGACCATCTACATGCACTAGCGACTAAATCAACTATGACATGAAATATTTGGACACTTGGATTTCAATATCAAGTAATTGATGGGTTAGAAGGACATTAGACACATGTGTGTGACTTGTTAAAGAGAATCTTGAGCTAGTTGGTTATGATCTTCATTGTATAAAAAATATTTTTTGGTAGGATAAATGTATAATTTGATTCTCATTAATGATTTCTCTAGTTGTTATTTGGGGTTATTTGAAATTTAGCTATAAGGAATTAGATAATTTAATTCAATTGAGTGATATGGTTTATAAATTATTTAGTCATGTTATGAAACGAACGAGATAAGATAGTGAAGGATGATACATGTCAATTTTGCATTAGAATAATGTTGATCCAAGGTTGAAAATGTGTTGTATGAACTATATTTTATATATACTACCCATCATAATTGTGTAACAAAGAGAAAGAAGAAGACTTTTGTTGAAATGGTGTGTTGTATGATATAGGAAAAGGTATGCATGAAATATCTTAGGGTAAAGCAATTTGTTGTGCTAGTTATACTATTAACATGGTTCGTCTAATTAATATGTGAGATATGACACCTCATGAGAAGTGATGTGGCAAGAATGATTTTTAAAATGAGAGATATTCCCAAATAATTTGTTAACAATATATGTTAGAGAGCACTATCAAACACTAAATTTAAATTGAAAGGATTAACAAGAAATTATAGTTCAAAGACAAAGAGAAATTGACACCACAAAATATTGACACTAGAATATACCTTGGAGAAACCCAATTTAGGTGAAAAATACAACAAAAAAACATGAGTATTCCTCATTTAGAATCAACCAAATGACACTACAATCTAGTATAAACCACTTGGGCTTGTAAACAAGCATGAAAGTAATTGGTTTCTACCTCTAAGAACCTTAAAATCTTTCCTAAATTTCATAGACTTTCTATTTTTCTTGCAATGGTGATAGGGAACATATAATCTTGCACAATTGCTACTCCAAATCCTCAAAATTTCTCTCCTTGATGGTCAATTCAAGCTTACAATGCATGTAAGAAGTATCACATAGACAATAAAATTTTAAAACACTAAAGAAACAACCAAAACCAAAGATTTTTCCAAAACTAGAACAATATGGGATGACAAAAATTATAATAAATTTTCCACTTTCTATAGAAAGACATGATTTCATTTTTTTGCCTACTACAATAATTGATTTTCACTATTGAGAGAAAAATATAGAGTTTACATTGATTTATCATATATTGAAGCCCACACTTGAATGTGTCATACCACCTTATAGATTCTCTAGCTTCTAAAATTTGTCTCTTGTTCCAAAACCCTTCAAACATGACATGAAATACAAAAATTTAATCATTTTATAAATCAAGGAAGCACATTGCTAAATATTACATAGTTTGTTTTATAGTACTACTTGGAACCACATTCTATGTGAAACAAACATAACCTAGATTGCAAGAGTCATAAGTTTACATCATGATTCAAGATATTTAGAAAAATCCAAAGACTATCTTCCTATATATATAATCATTTAAAGGGGTGTCATCTTTAATGAGGTGGCTTCATTTGAGGATGGACCTACGTAAATCCACTCTTCTATAGTTTAGATTGTTAATGCAATTGAATAAGAAACATAAACCTAAATTAGGGAATCTTCTTGTTATACCAATTGAAACTTTATGGTAGATTAAGTTATTACTAAAGATATTGTATCAGTTAAAGTTTTAGTTAATAGGGATTTATGTTTGGGCCATATTAGTGAGGACATTCCCACTCATGCAATAAATTAATCACAAGAAATCTATACTTGAGAGCCCGATGTTTCTATTGTTGACGTGAGAGCCTCTATTACCATAAATAAAGTCAAGAGCAATAAAAGATATCGGTACACTATGCAAGATCCAAAGTTAAAAGCAACTACATGTTCCTCTATGCTTAAAAAGGATGTTTAATAACTAAAATGAGAACCTCTATTACCATAAATAAAGCCAAGGGAGTTAAAAAAAACCCCTATACTATGCAAGATCCAAAATTAAAAGAGAGATAAAAGATGCTAAGTTACAATATATGAAAAATCTAAAGTTAAAAGCAACTAAACATCCCTCTATACTTGAAAATGATATTTAGTTGCTAAAATGACAACCTCTATCAATTCTATCATCATAAATAAAGTTAAGGGAGATAAAGAATACCACTACACTATGCAAGATCTAGAGTTAAAAGGGAGATAAAAGGATACCATGATACACTATGCAAGATCCAGAGTTAAAAAGAAAACATTGATTGTTAAGGAAGTAGGGCTCCAAATAAAAGTCCAAGAATTGATGGGTTATCGATTGAATTTTATCAAACCTTATGGAATCATATTAAGGAATACTTTTACCTAGTTTATTTGGAATCTACCAATCAAGGATAATTGGGGCCAAATATTAATAAGGGTTTAATAAAGTTACTTCTGAAAGGAAAAAATACAAACCTTATTTAGATGGATGATGACCTATTACTTTGCTTAACACTTCCTATAAATTATTGCTAAATCCTTAGCCTCTAAGATCAAACCAGTGACTAAAATGATAGTTAGACCAAAACAAACAAGGTTCCTAGGTGGTAGATTTATCCTTGATAACTCAATTTTGGCCTAGGAAACAAATGAATGGGCTCTGCAATCAAGGCAAAATGCTTTGTTGGTTAAGCTTGATTTTGATAAAGCATTTGATAGAATGAGGTGGAGCTTCATTATTAAGATGTTGTAATGGTTGGGATTTGGTCCCAAAATTTGGAAGCATGTTCAGATGCTCTTTAATGATACAAATGCTCAGTTGTTGATCAATAATTCTATGGTTGGCACGTTTCCTTTGCAACGTTCAGTCAAACACTAGGGTTGACCATTATCTTCATTCCTTTACATTGTAGTTGTTGATGCTCTTGGTTATCTGCTGTAAAAATATAATCAAATGAACCTAATTAAAGACATTTCTATCCCCCAAAATGTAGTTGTTATAAACTCTCACTTTGTTGATGGCAGTTTGTTATTTATTTAGAATTTTGAAACAAAAATCAAGAATGTTATGCATATTCTAAATTTGTATTGTGAAGTTTCTGGTTTTAAATTGACTCATCACAAAATTGAATTTATTATGATCCAATCTAATATGGCTTCGAAATGGATTCCTAAATATTGGAAACAAATTAAACATGGATAGATTACAAGGTACCTTGGTATTCCATTTGGTTTTGGGGTTTCTCTTCATGATATGTGGAATTGGTTTATCACTAAATTGAAGAATAAAATCTATAATTGGGGAAATAAATTTCTTTCATTAGCTATAAAATTACAAGTGATAAATCGGATATTTTTGGCTTCCCATGTGTACTATTCTTCATGCTGGATGTCATCTAAAAAGGGTTATGAAGACTTAAATAAGCTCATGAACAACAATTCTTGTGGACTAATTGGGATGGTAAAATGGGTTATGGGACATCCTCTTGGATGCATTGTTTACAACCTAAGTCCAAAGGGGGGTTGGGTCTTATAAACCCCAGGACACAATGGATTTATTTATTTGCTAAATGGATTATAAGAGTTATGTCAGGAGAAGAACAGTGTTAAATTTTAGTGAGACATTGTATTTCACTTGCTATGATGAATAATAAGTGGCAAAATGTGGGATGATTGGATAATATTATACTTGCTCCTTTCTTTTATGTTAAAGCATCCTTTCCATTACAATCTATATGGAAGGCTTGGCAACAAGACTGCAAGTTTTTAAATTGGAGAAAAGACTCTTTGTAGCATGGCTCCAGCTTTGCTACCTCCTCTATTTGGTGAAATAAAGTTGTTCAATATCATGGGAAACCACTTGCAATCACCTTTCTTAAACAATCTCATTATTTATTTATTAAAGGGGTGAAACAGTTTGGTGACATTTGGGACTTTAACTCCCTTGATTGGGCTACCTAGCAAGATTCAAAGTAACCTTCAATTTAAATAGCAGGTATAAAGAATTTATGGTCTTTGTGAATTTTTTGATCCCTATAGAAATCCTCATGAAAATTTGCACTCCTTTACATTGCAACCTTTTTAAAGATTGGTTGTGGCTCGATAAATATCCTTTCTTATAGTTCTCTTTGAAGAAGATATATTTCAAGCTTCTTCTAGATATGAAATTGAATCCGAAACTTAATAAGAAATGGAATTTTAAATTTAAAGAAAAAAATAGAGAATGCTAAGTGCTTAGATTTGGAAATCCAAAGCAAAGGCAAATGCTCAAATGTTGGCCTGGAAAATTTTGCATCATAAACTGCTTGTTGGGGATAGAATAAAATATTTCAGATTACAAGCAGCCAAGTGTCCTTTCTATCAACACAATGAAAACTTAAAACATATCTTTTGGGACTGCTCTCATACGAAAAGCAAATGGTATAGTATTTTTTACCATTTTCTTCTTGTTTTTTATCATGTCTTGCGCTGGAAAGGAGAGATCTTTGGTATTGGGCTACATAAAAACTTAATTGCTTATTTTATTGCATTTATGGAAAACCAAATGTTTAGCAATGTTTTCTTATCATGTTTTGCATCAGGAAATATATATTCTAAAGTTTTACTCTGATATCTTGTTTCAATTCACCTTTCTATGTTTTCAGCTGAAGAGGGGGCACAATGAAGATGCAGATTTCAGCAAGCGCTTGGAGGCGATTGAACATCAATTTCTGCAATTCCATGAAGAGGAGCTTTGCTGTGCTAGACAGTTGCAAATCATGTTTAAATTTAAAGTGTAACGATGTCATATGTTTGTTGCATGTAATACTGGTTGTATAATTTGAACATCGTAAATTGTTTTTGCTGCTCTCTTGTTTTTGTTCCTAGAAGTCTTCTTTTGGAACTGTTATTCTCCTTTATAATGCTTTCAGCTTTATTCAATTAAAAAAAGAAAAAAGTAGGACTATTTATAGATCAATAAAAAATTGATGAAGGTGAGGTTCGTTTGGTGATAGAGAATAGACTTCGTTTGTGGACCCGCCGGTTTGATGCGAGAGTCCAGACACTCTCAACTTATCGACAAAAGATTAATAGTAGTAATCAGGTCCACCCTCAACGGATACTCTATAATGGACACCCATCAAAGGTCGCAAAATTGTAGGTTAGTGCTGTCCACTATGGTTTTATTCTCTGTAACAATGGTGGAATCCATGCCGTCACAAACCAGCATGAAATTTGTCTTATATTTGATGATATCAACGTTCTCATAATACACCTCTGCTTACCCATAGATGACGTAGCTTTGTCTGCTCTTTTCCTCGACATCACTCCCAGTGTCAGTAATTGTTGGGTAATTGCCAAAACCATCCTGAGCCACCTCAATCTTTAATTGTCATAAATGTGAAAAGTGTAGCACTGATTTATTACATTTGTTATACGTTGGTCTGAGCTGAGATTGGACGACCCCATTTGTACCAGCCATTCCTTCAATGTAGGTGATGTAATTGGTATGATTTGCCCTAAGAAACTACTTCATCTTATCTCAAAATTATTCACAGCAAAGTCCAGAGACAACACATATTGTGGCGTTTCTGTTGAATGCATGTATTTCTGATTTTAGTTTAAACGTCATGTTCTAAGTTTTGATTTGTTCATTTTAAATCACATTAATAAATGAATCGTACTATACTAAAACAAACATATCGATTAAACAAATCAAAACTTAAAATGGTGGGTAAAACATCTAGTCATAAATTTTATACTGTTAAAGAGATTTGGAATGATTTGGAATGCACTGGCTTAGCTTTTCAAAATTATTTTTGATGGTTATGTTGAAGAATCCAAATTTATGATCAGTCCTTTCTTATGGTTGCTTTAAAAATGAAAGTGACGTTGAAGGAAAATGCTATGATTTGTTTCTGTTTTTTTCTCTGCACTCGGTACCCTTCTTATTTCCGAGTTTGAAGGAAAAAGTTGGGATTTGATGGACACGTTTGTATGTAATTCCTTCTGATTTGTACGAGCATATTTTATTCCTTGCATGATGTATAGTGCTACAGATCTTGTATAGGCACTGTCAGAAAATGGAATGAATTTCATTTACAGTAATAAATGAGATGCTAAATTTCCAACTTACAGACATGAATCTCATTACCCATCTTTCTTATACTGTAAAAAAAGCACTTACAAGATGGTCATGGACAAAATTACACACCAAAATCAACAAGTTTCAAACCAATGAAATATCATGATTGTTGCATTTATCATAGTGCTGAACCATCATAATAAAATCAACAACATTTTTTATATTTAAATTAGCTCTCTATCCATTTGATGAGACGGAGATTGGCTTCATCTTATTTTGGAAAAAAATATTTTTATTATTATTTAAAAATCTTGTCGTGCTATTATTAATCTGATTCTATGATAAATTATTGGCCATCCCAATTAAGAATGTTGTATGTATTTCTGTTTTTTTATTGTGTATAAAAAATGATTTCAAATGCTAACATATTTTGGTGAAAAGATTCATTTTTTTATAAAGAGTAATAGAAGTTGATTTGGCTCTAGAAGACAGACTCTAGAGGAAGTGGAAATGGATGCTCATATCTCATAAGAAGTCTCAGAATGTTCACAACTCCAAAATGGTTGCAAAGGTAGTTTTTGAGAAATTATGATAACATAAAAGTTTGCCCTATTCATCACATTTGTCCCTTGTTTGGTGAAGTCATTGAAGATATTGTAATGTGATCCATAAATGATACAAAAAGTTGTGCAAGAAGAAAAATCTTGTTGAAAGTCTACTTCTTCAATGTTTAATTTCTTTGTTATTGATAAAGAAACAAACTATTTATTAATTACAATTAGATTGAGTAAATATGATTTTTAATTAAAAAAACTTTAACAATTGCACATGAATTACATGATGCTAAATCATGAGCATGATTAGAGAACCCAATATGTAGGAAAAATAATATATAGTTCTATGATGTTCATTTCTATAGATAATTTTTTGAATGAATACATTAAGAAATATAACTCTATTTTACATCTAATAAATTTGACAATTTGTGTGTAATTATATTTTGAGTTCCTAGAAGTTTTATTCTTTCTAGCTTCAAAATGATGCATGAATAGGCTACCATGATCAATGAAGATACTCCAAATGTAACTAAACACTCAAGGCTCTAAAGTTCCAAATATTTACCAAATAATTTCAAATTGTAAAGGTGTGGCATTAGACTGTAATGTCTCAAGAATGAGGATAGGAAGGTTCCTTTTATAGATTTTTGGGATCAATTATTGTTTTTTGAGTAGAAATCATTTGAATTAATCTTAGTTACCCAGGATTTACATTTGCTTCTAATTTCTGGAACCTAAATATTGCTTAATGTATGTTCTCTCATGAGTTGTTAAGGGGTTCATTTGTACCATATCAAGCAATAAGGGAAAGCTAAAATGGGGAGGAAAAGGGAATAAAACATAAATCAACCAATGTGGTTTCATCTCAATTTTGTTAGAATTGTGAATAAACATGAGACACAAGATCAAATAATGAATAAAAACACCTTCCATGCAAGAGAGATGCAAACAATAATTTGCTATATCATCAACAAGAAAAGCTTATAGAATGAACCTCAATGATCTTCAAGGAGATCTTGAGATAATTCAATTAGGGAGAGTGTTTTATAGACACAACCCTAAATGATAAAGGGATTAGATCATGACAAGTGTCTTCATCCTATGTGATGAGACAAAATAATCTAGAATAAAAGCTCACTTTAGTTAACATAAAAAATCACTCATAAGTTTAGCTTAAGTGCATGAAATGAATTAGACTAATAATCAATTAAAAATTAATTAGTTATTAGCTAATGCATGAATAATCTAACAAATTTGATAAAAAAAATTTATGGAAGAAACAAGGTGAAAATATAAGCTAGTCATAGGAGAGAATAAGTAATCATTTTATTTTTGGAGCAATCACATAGGAAATAATGGTTTAAGTGTGAATAAATATTATAAGGAGGGGTAAAGATACATAAAAAGGGAGGGAAATATATGAATAAGAAATAGGTCCTAGGAAGGGGTCAAGACATATGAACGGGATTAAGTGAGGCATGGAAAGGGATACAAGCTAAGGGGAGAGGAAAAATAGGATAGAAAGGGGTTAAAATGGGAGTATTAAGTAAAACACTAAACTAAGCACAATACATGTAACAATAAATTACATGGTATTTAATTTATGTTTTGTGCATAGATAAGAAAAAGACAAAATGACCTATAAAAAGCACAAGAGACAAAAAAGACACACTAACACACAAAAATAGTCTAAAATAGAATGTAAACTAATTATAAATCAATCTAAAACGTAATCTAACAAACATTTTAACTAATTAGATAAAAAAACTTAAAAATGAGCAAGGTGTGGTGGTCAACTTGCCCACCTAGATTGGGCTTTTGGCATCTGAATACTTCCAACGAGCTTTGTTGGCTCTTGATGAGGCTCGCAATCTTGCTTTGGATAATCTATTGTTGAACCCCCTCTCTACCACCCTATCCCAAGAAGATAATATTTGCATTCTTAGTGATGTCACTCCCGAGGAAGTCCAAACGGTTATTTTCGGTATGGGTTCCTATAAGGTGTTGGGTCCTAAGGGGTTCCCCCTAGCTTTATTTTAGATTTTTTGGGAGATTGTTGAGGTGGACCTTGTTCTAGTGGCCAAGGATTTCTTCAAATCTAGTAAGATCCTCAAATAGTTGAACCACACTTTCATTTCCCCAGTTCCCAAAGTTGTTGAACCATAATCTATGACGGGATTTCACCCCATAAGCCTATGTAATACCATTTATAAGATCTTATCTAAAATCTTGGTGAATCATTTGAAACCCCTGCTAGAAAAAATGATAAGCCCTACCCAAAAAGGCTTTGTTCCGAGTCAACATATTTTGGATGCTACCATAACCACTCATGAAATTTGGCATCCCATGGACAAATGCAATAATGCCAGTGTAGCTTTTAAGCTCAATATCTCAAAATCGTATGACAAAGTTCTATGGGACTTTATTCCCAAATTCATATCTAGATTTGGCTTCGATCGGAGGGTGATTAACCTCCCAATGGAATGCATTACCACTGTCAAGTACTCTATATTGGTTAATGGGGTCTTGTTTGGCTTCTTCAATGTTGGGAGGGGCATTCGACAAGGTGACCCTCTCTCCCCCTATTTGTTTATCATGGTTGCAGATGTGTTGAGTAGGAACATAACCAAACTGCTATTGGGGGGCTCCATAAAAGGGGTCAAACCTGCTACTTCGTTGGAACTTGTTGTTATTCAATAGTTTGTGGATGACACCATTCTATTTGGGAAGGCGTTTATGATCGAAGCCAAGAAATGGAAGAGTTTCCTTAACAATTATGTTGCTTGCTCTGGACAATGTATAAACTACAATAAGAGTATGATTTATTTCTTTAACAACACTCCTACCCTTGAGACTCGGGTGACTGCTGTCTTGGGTTGCGTGAGTAGCTCTCTCCCCTTTGTGTATCTAGGGCTACCCCTTACTGTCAAAGAAGTTACTCCTACCTTTTGGATCACAGTCTTAGAAAGGATTCAAAGGAAGTTGGTGGGGTGGAAATGTACTATCCTCAACCATGCAGGCAAGTTGAAATTCCTTACTGATACCCTCCAAGGGATCCCTGTCTACTTCCTTTCTATCTTTAAAATTCCAAGATATATAACAGAGAAGTTTGAAAAAATCCAAAGGAACTTTTTATGGTCTGGGACTGAAGAGAAGAAGTTTTCTCTAGTTAGTTGGGACAAAGTTTTCTTACCTAAATCTTGTGGTGGGCTTGGGATTAGGAATATCCAAAGTACCAATAAATCTTTGATTACTAAGGTTGGATGGGATCAATTAAGAAACAAAAAGGACTGGTGTAAGCTTATGAATGCTAAGTATCTTGGCAAAAAACCTATGATCAAATGTCTTTCAGATGATCACCCTACTGTTTCGTTGGCCTAGAACAACATTTGCAGGTTGAAGAGGATTCTCACTTCTAGGATGAAATGGAAACTAGGGAATGGCAGTTGCATCAGATTCTAGGAGGACCCTTGGCTACTTGATTCCCCCCTAGAACTTTATGGATTCAAGAACCTTATGAGACCTGCACAACTATTCTTTGGTATGTATGTGAGCGACTATTTTCATGGCCAATTGGGTGCTAGGAAATGGAAAGAAATGGATCTATGTTATCCATTGTCTCTAGAGTAAAAATCGTTGGCTAAGTCATTACAAGACTTGCTCTCCATGACCAAACTACCTTTATCCAACTTTTATGTTAGAACAACTTACAATCTACTATCAGTCCAGGGTGAGCATAGCAAACTTTGGAGACAGGTCTAGAATAGACACATGATTTCTAAAATCAATTTCTTCTAGTGGACGGTCTATCATAATAGGATCCTAACTCAGAATAACTTGAGGAAAAGGTGATTTCAGATCCTGAATAGGTGTTTGTTATGTAAAAGCAATGAAGAGTCTGTTGATCATTTATTACTACAATGTCTGTTTGTTGTTGAAGTCTGGGAACTGGATTTTGAAAAAATGGGGACCCACTAGACTATGTGTAGGGACATCAAATCCTTCATTGAGGATTGGTTTGGCCCCTTCCAACATCCTATCCCTAGAGAGATCTGGAATCAAGTCCCCCCCATCATCTGCTGGTGCTTGTGGAAAGAGAGGAATAACTAGATTTTCAAGAATATTAAGACATGAGTCCTAAGGAGGTTTTTGGTATTGGTCTAAGGCTTATTTCTAAAAATGTTTCAATTTACACTGAAAAATTCTCAGACAAAGCACCTATAGAGTGGGAGATCAAGATGGCTAAAGCCCGAAACAAGAAATTGTAGATCAACTTCTTTGATAACTCTAAGGCCTAGGCTAGACGTGACACAATTTGGAAACCCCCAGATTGGGGGTGGCACAATCTCAATTTTGATGGGGTAGCCAAGGGGAATACTAGAAGGGCTAGCATTGGGGGTATTATCAAAGATTACAGGGGTAAATTTGTAGTAGGTTTCTTGGGAGGCATTGGATTTCAGACTTCCATGACTATGAAATCCAGGGCACTGCTAAAGGGCATCCAGTTAGTTGTTACTTTAGGGATAAAGAAACTCCATATAGAAGGGGATTCTATGTTAGTGATTAAATCAATCAAACTTGGTAGGTTACTAGGATGGAATACTAGAGATATATCCTAATAGACATAAATCACCTCGTTTCAAAGCTTGATATGAAGATCTTGTCTCACACCTATCTTGAGGGTAAACAAGTTGCTAACGCTCTAGCTAATCTAGGTTCCTCTTGGAGCATTTCAAAATGTTGGAGGAGTCTTGGGAGTTTATTTTCAAAGATACAAGGTGTCATCCTTAAGGAACATGGTACCATTTCCATCCATGATAACTAATTATGCTCTTTTTAAGGCTTTCTCGGTTGTCCACATACTTGTACTTTGGGTGATATGGACAAAGAAGATTGATGAGGCCTATTAAATATGAGGCAACAATTGAAAGGATGGATGAACAAGGTGGTTACATAGCTAATTATGAGAGGTAATGGGAAGTACATTGGGTTAACGATTAAGTTTGGTTGGGCTATGCACAACTTTAATGAGTGATCTTGTCACCACTCAGCATATCCTTACAGATTCAAATTCAATTCTCCATTCCATTGGGCTTCTCATTTTGATGTGGCATTTTTATGTCGTGTGAAGTTCTTTTTGAATCCCCTCGACATTGCTAAAAAAAATCATAAAATAAAGGATTTGTACTTAGGGATTTTTGTACTTGGCCCTATGGCCACTTGGCATCGGTACTTGTGCATGAGCAATTTGAATGGAAAAATCATTTTTTGCAACCTAAAGATTTTTAATTATGGGCCTACAAAGATATCCTCCTTGGAAATGATATCTGGTGCGTGTATTTTATCGATTTCCTTAATCACTCATTATTATCTTGGTTAGCATAATAACGGTCTTTTATGGGTGATTTTTCACATTCATTATCTCAGAGTGAAGTGTATCAAAATGGGAGGTGATAGGGTGAGGACTGAGCTGGATAACTGTGAGGAATTTTGAAAGGATCCCCTGGTATGGCATATTTACACTGAAGGTGAGTTGGCACCATGGATGGAATGCTTAAAGTGGGACATGATGTGAGAATGTCAACTCAGTTTGCGAGCTCTTGGAAAGATAGGAGGGTCACAATCGGGGTATCTCCTTTGAGGTAAATGAGGAAGTCATAGCTCAGGAAACTAGACTTTCATATAGTGGTAAGAAGTACAAAAAACACACCAAGACCCAGGATAATGAAAGTCAATGCTTTCTTCAAAGAAAATGAAAAATCGGTTAGGTCTCAGTTGGGTTTCGAATGAGAAGCACTCCCTCATCCTTGGGACCACTTTTTCTGGCTATAATGAAATATGTGACTTTAGAAGGTAGGCATAGGGTGTTTTACTATTACCATCTGCCTCTTCTCAATCATCTGCATCATAAAATGTTGTTAAGCTTCTTGTTCTTTCTACTAACTGATTTGGAGAATTATGTTAAGATGTGTTTGGACACTGCTACCCAAAATCCTAATGAAATTCCCCCCTTGTCGCTCCACCAGGGCCTCATCTTGAGGCTTTACCACTTCCATTTAGCTCTTTGTCCTCCCAAACCTATATTTGTTGTTTGTATCGACGAGATTGAACCCCCTGACCAACCCACTGCGAATCCCTCCTCGATCGAGTCTGTAGAACCTAAAAGGAAAACCCCTCTGGTGGACATCAAAACTCTGAATACCCCTAAGCCTAAACCCCCTACCAAAAAAAGAAGAGTGGAGCGGGGACAAATCAATCGAAAGCAGTTGCCAGGCTCTGTGAGCTCAAAATTGCTTCTTGCAAGACGAAAAGCAAATCAACTGCAACCTGAAAAAAGGTAAGAAAGAGGATAAATGCCAGGTGGAGCTGCCAACCATAGATAGTGGAGAGAAGGATAATGTGTGTAAAAATTCTAAGGGGGACATAGTTGTGGTTGCTACTGTGGATACGAGGACCCATAGATTGACGAAAAACAAAAAAGGAGGTGCCTATGAATGATATTTTGAGCGATGAGGAGCAGACTAACAACAAAGGAAAGTGTAAGAAAGAAGATATAGAGGAGGAGGAATTTGTGGAGGGACCTCGTCACTTTTCTAACTTCAACAGGATGCTGCCGGATGATTCAACAACCCACTCATCAGACCCGATGGCTATGGAGAAAGATAATGCTAAGACTACATACAAGGAGAATGACTATAGCAAGTTGTTGGAGTGCATGGATAAGCTCAAAAGGAAATTTTCCAAGTTGACCCGGTTCACCATTAAAATTATCCATCATTCTGTCAGTACCCTTTCTATTGTGCTCAAAGAAGAAGTAGAGAAGAAGGATATGGAGGAGGGCCCGAACTGGGTTAGGGAGGATGTTTTAAACCTCCTCATACAAAAATGGGAGGGTATAGCAAATTAGTCTGTTGTATCTTTTTTTTGTTTTGTTGTTGGGTCTTCATGTGTCGACTGTTAGTTTTTTATCTCTATGTCCTATTGTTTAGGTGGTTTATATTTTAATGTTCTTGACTTGATAATTTTTGGCCCTTTGGGCTCATGGTGTAAAGGGTACATCACCCTGTAAATGTTGCTTAATATATCAAAAACTAATTAGATACTTTAATCTACTCATTTAATCAAAAAAAGAACATAAAAAAATAAAATCCAACATACAAGTATAATGTTGGTAGTGTTGGAGTGATTTGGAGGTGAAAATTGATTGTTGTCCTTTATGAAATGCCCAAATTTTCACTATTCTTGTGTAACCAATTGCCTATTTTGGTCTAAGTGTGGTCAGAACCTATAGAGGGCCATAGGTATAATATCAAAGCTTGTATAGAGTGGGAAGAAAGTTTGATAGAGTTTATATAGTTTGTTGGAGTGATGATCTTTGTAAATCACTTTGAAATTTGTTTATGAAGAGGAATTGGTTGAAAAAAAGATGGTTTCAAGAAGTTTTGGATAGGAATGGGCATTATAGACTTAGAAAATTTAAATAAAGGAAGGTGAAACCCTTCAAATTATCATTTCTTTCATATATAGGTGAAATTTCCACTTTCTATAGATGGGCTATTACAAGATCATCATGTAAAAAATGGAATTATTGAGGTAAACCTTACAAAATTAGCCATCATAGTTTTGAAATTGAAACCTATGGTATACAACATTTTCCCTATATTAGGAGAAACCAAAGAATTTTAAAGTAGGAGAAGCACAAATGAAAACATTAAGATTGAAGGGTTTAAAGGCACACTAATGAATACTAGAAAGGTGGCTAGGGATATCAAAATTTAGGGTTATCAAGCAATCATTTGATCTCTCAAATGCACAAGAAGGCATGTGTTAGTGGTTACACCATCATTGGACTAAAATGTTGACCCACTGCACAACAAGGTGAAAAATGAATATAGATGTGTGTCTGTGTGTATTACTAAACTAAGAGAGATGTTTCTAAATAGTTCATTAGCAATGTATATATTAGATAAAAATATCATCCAAGATTAAATTTAATTGCAATAACTAATAATAATTTATAGGAAAAATAAAGAGATTTATGAAAACCAAAAAAGAATGACACTAATATACTCCAAGGAAACCCACTTTGTGTGTAAACTCTATCTAAAATGTGAGCAACTCTCACTTAGAATCACTCTACTAGAACAACAATCTAGTCAAATAAAATTGGGCTTGTAAACAAACTTAAGAAATCAATTAGCTTTTTCCTTTGAGAATTAAAATAAATCCTAAACCCTACAACCCTACTATTTTTCTTGCAATAGTTAGTAGGAGCATATAATGCTACACAAAATTGCTACTATAAATATTTAAAATTGCTCTCCTTGATGCTCAATTTGAGCTTATAATGTATATAAAAATTGTCACAAAGATGATACAAAATGAAAAGATTTATGGAATGACTAAAACCAAAGAGCTTCCCAAAAGCTAAAATATAACAAGACACCAAAAAATGGTTGTAATGAATTTGTCACTTTTTGTAGAGAGCTAATTTTATTTTTACCCCAATGATTTTATTTTTTTCCACCTACTTATATAACCATCCATTTTGTTACTATAATTTAATATTTAAAATTTATATTTATTTATCATACACCAAATCTCACACACTGTCTAGCTTCTAAGAGTTTATCTACTATTCCAAAACCCTTCAAACATATCATGAAGTGTAAAAATTGGATCCTTTTACATATTGAAAACCCCCTATTAAATAATGAATATTATTTGATACTACTACTTAGACCCACATTCCATGTGAATTAGACATAACTTAGATCCCAAGAGTTATAAGTGTGCACCATGATGCCCATTTAGAATATTCTAAAGGGCTTGTCATTTGCGAGACCTTCCTAAGCATTTGGTGATTATCTAGAGGGTACGTGTTTGAAAAGGTGACTTTATTTAAAGATTCATCTAATAATATCTATTATTATTTTTTATTTTAGATTGTTGATACAATAGAGTAAGAGAAACACATATATTAGAGATTCTTCTTGTTATATCCATTGAGAATTTAGAGTTAAAAATTTGATTATTCCCAAAAACACTATATAAATTGAGTTTTATTTTTATGGGATTTGTATGTTGGCCATAATGATGAGGATAACCCCATTCATGAGGTTGATTATTCGCAATAAATCTATACTTCTAGGGGGGCATCTCAGTGACCAAAGTGGGCTACTATTTCCCATAATGAAGTTAAGGGAGATAAAGAATACTATTTCATTATGGAATATTCAAAGTTAAAAATAAAGGGTTTATTAATTTCTTAGGGCCAACATGCTAAATGTGGAATCCAAATATAATTAATTACTTAAAAATAAACAAAAGATTCTTATTTTTTAATTTGTATGAATAAATGAATAACAATCTCACTTCAAATCATTGATAGATATTATAAACATTAAATAAAATATATATTAAATAAAAGTAGAATGATAATAATCTCTCATCCCAATTTAAATCAAAATGATTTAGAAGGTCTACTTTTAAAAATATAAAAAAAATACATTAACTCTAGCCTTGATGTTAAACTCAATGATGCTCATCCCAACAACATTTATGAAAAGAAAAAGATGAGGAACAATAATCTTAAAGTTAAATGGGGAGGAGGTCTCTACCCCAAAGGTCTGCCTTAATTATGTGTTGTTTGTTTTGTTGCTTATTTTAGCATTTTGATAGGGTATGTCTTCTTTTTGGTGCTTATATTTTGTAGTTTTTTTTTTAGCTTTTATCTTCGAGCTTGTTATGTTATAGGTTTGGGACTCTTGTTTCTCATTTTACCTAATAAAAAATAAATGAAATCTCGTAGGATCCAATTCTATTTAATGATTAATCATAATAACCTAATGATTCACTGATTAATAGAAGATAAAACACCCATTTGAATAGTAATACAATAAAAGTATGGTTTATTGGTTGATAAAAGATGGAACTTGTTTGTGGTGTCACTATTGAACATGGAGTTCATTGACACCCTCAACTTACCATAGTAATAAACTATTAAAAGTGTAGTTGATTCATTGATAGAAGATGGGTCTTGTCTCTGGTCTTAATACTGAGTTCAGAGTCATTGACAATCAAAATAATAAGATCATAAGGGATATTCTATAATGGACAGAGACCAGTGGTTGCACAAAAGTAGGTAGTTTGATTTTGGCTTAAATAACACACTTTAAACTTTAACTTGTTTAAGTGGCTCATCTGAAATCACACTAATAAATGGACCCTACTGAAAAAACTAACGTTATTTCAAATGAACCACCTTAACAAATCAAAACATAAAATGTATTGTTTCCATAACAATGATAGAATCAATATCATTACAAATGAACATAAGATTTGTCAGATGACGTAGCTTTGTCTGCTCTTTTCAACGATGTCATTCCTAGCGTCAGTGATTGTTGTATAATTTCCTGATCTACATCTGTAATTGTCATAAATATGAAAAGTGCAGCACTGATTTATTGCAAAATTTGTTGTACGTTAGTCTGCAACTGAGATTTGACGACCCCATCTATACCAGTCGTTCCTTCAATGTAGGTGATGTAATTGATCAGATTTGCCCTTAGAAACTTTTTTTATCTTGTCTCAAAATTGTCCACAGTAAAATCCAGAGGAAACAAATAATGTGGCGCTTCAGTTGATAATAGCTTTTGTTTTGCATGATTGGTAAAAGCTCTAGTCATAGATAATATATTTTGAAATGTTTACGTGAAGTTGTATTCATGCAAGCAATTTGGAACGTATTGGCTGAGCTTTTCACAACTATTTATGGCTTTAAGAAAATGAAAATGACGTTGAAGGAAAATATTGGGATTTGATTTTTTCTGGACGTCTATTCAGATATCAGGATGTGCATTTAATCATATTTATTAATTAATTAAAAATAAAAATATATTATATTCTGATTTTAAATTAATTAATAAATACAGTCAAAAGTACATTTTGATGTTTAGATAGACAGTACATAGTTAAATCGTTGTATGATGCAATAGATTTCTTTTAAATGATACATGACATATGTAAGAAAATGGAAGGGTTTTGTTACACCAATTAAATGTCCAACTATATGCATACATGATCTAGAAAGTAGGTTATTAGTATTGTGTTATTTTATCTCAATTTAATCTTGGCTAATTAATTAGGACTCATATTTAAAAGTACAAATTGCTTTAAATTAATTGATTAAATATTGAGTTTTGAAATTAGATGTAAATGGTGCATATATTTAGCATTATACATGAAGATGGAGGGTAATTCTAATGTGACATTAAAATGATTATTTTTGCACTAAGAATGGTTTCAATCTATCTAGAAAATATCTCAAAATTGTTATAGGTTGTGTTCTCTACACAAATCAAATATGTACTTGTAGATCATTTCTATATCCACAAGTTTGTCTTGTAACTTATAGATCTAATTTTGCTAAATGCACACCTTTCCTCTCCAACTTGACATGTGTTCTTGTTTGAACATTAAGAATTGATGGTGGTGTGAAAAAAAAGGCCTCTAATAGAGGAATAGCAAACCATTAAGAAAAGTATGGAAGCTCTAAGCTAAGCCAATGTAATATGGTGAGTGGGAACATAGCATATAAGAGGCTAGCATAGTATTAGAGTTGTGCTCAATGTTGTTCAAGGATAAACAAATGAACTAGCTTGGGGTGAAGGGATATGGCATAGTCATATATAAATATAGCACAATATTAGAGTTTATCTTGGCATTCAAATTGGATGAGATAGAGCTTGGAATGCACAACCTAGGAGTAAAGGTTGCTTAGACATAGTGAAATAAAGAACATGATGTGAAATTATAAATAGGTAGAACAATATGTGATCCTTGTATGATAGTTGGATCTATATGTTTTAATATATGGTAGATTATTTTCATTGAATATTACAAAGGCAAGGGTTTACCCATGGGTTCCATGAAATTGTTGAGGGACTTTCTTAATGATTCTCATGAGGCCCTCTAGGTTTGAAAGATCTCTCCTTTTAGATGCCATTGTAGTTAAAATCAATTGGGTTGATATTTTCTAATTTATGGTAGAGAATTTTTATTTAATATTGCAAAAGAAATTATTTACTAATAAGTTCCATAAAATTATTTGTGGGATTTCCTCAATGGCTCTCATTGGGCCCTCTATGTCTTGAAAATCTCTTCTTTTGGATGTCGTCATAATTAAAACTAGTTGGGTATGTATAAACTATCAAGTTAATCATGTAGTGCTCAATATATAAAACAACATTTGTTTTCCATATAAAATAAATTGAGAAAATTGTAATTAAAAATAATTGGGTCTATATAACCCATCAAGTTAATCACTTGCTTAAAAAATCATGGATGTTTAAAGGTCTCATTTTATTTTCAAATCAAAATCAAATGAGATGCCTCTACATCAATCCTCTACTCCCTATCTAATTTCATGTCTCTTGATGTAATGGAGCTTTGTGCACCAAGGTGTAGCCTCAGTTAAAGTGGTTGCCTAAGTTTATGTTTGGTAGGGTTGTACATAGAAACTATTTTTTTTATTTTTTGTGTTACAATTTGATTTTGTGTTAAAAATTGTAGGTTGAAATACATATTGTGCTTTTCAATGTACACAATTTTAGCTCATGATTTTTATGGTGTCCTTCAAATTTATGCATTTTTTAGTTGATTCATAATCTAGTGAAAAGATTAGACAATGTGGTATTCAATTGAGGTTGGTGGCATTGGTGGAAGAAATTTTCATTTGAGGTTATCTAAAAGGCATGGTTGGATATTGTTACCATAGTTTTGAAGAGTTGAAGCTCTCCCCAAGTTTTTACCTTTTGATCCCGTTGCGAACTTGTAATTTCCCTTTACAAAATACTTTCAAACAAATGTTGGATTGTCCTCATTTATAGCTTGAGTTCTAAAACCTATTTTGGATCTTAACAAGGTTTTCATAATCATATCAACTCGGGCCACATTATTTTTATAGCCCTTTTTCAATTTTTAAAAGAGCCACTTTAAGTGTTTGCTCATTGGGGATTTTTGGGGGTTATATAACTAGTTTCGATGTTGACAAATATTTCCTTAACTTATTAGAAATGTAAAGGAAGGCGTATAACTAAAGATAAAATAGAGCATTTGAAGTTTAGAATGGTTATATAACTTATGTTAGCTCCTAAAAAGGTTTTTATTATATAATCAAAGTGTGAAAACCTTTTTATAACTTCTTTGTGAGGGCATACATGAAATAAGGCCTTTGAGAGTTCTTTAAGAGATATATATATAGCTTAAATTATAACCACCTTCAAGTATCGATAGACAATTGAATTTTTTTTAACTTCCAAGGGTAATTTTCTCATATGGTTTTCTAACCATTAGCGAAGGTTGAATTTTTTTTAAGAACCTATTTAATCTCTGACCAAAGGTAAAAAGGATCGTACATCAAATTTAAATAAGGATGAGAGATAAAGCTTGTGACATAATTTTAATGGACCTCATAGCCTGCTATAGGATCCCATGAAAGACTGTTTTCCAAAAAGTGATTTGTAAAGTCATTAAACAATGCCAATCATTCATTATTAGAATAATGATGCAACCCTCAGTTAATAACATGATGGTATAAAGGAAAAAGAAGGGGCTTCTTTGGGCACACAAAACTTAGAATTGCACATGTCAACAAGAGAAATTTACATTGTGTACTAGTTTCTTTGAGCTCGACAGTTTATAGGGGATTCTATGGCATCTTCTCTTTTGGAGAGTTGGAGGTATTTTTATTATTACCCATTGTTGCAATTGTTTGAATTTGTACTTCTTCGTCTTATTTAAAAGCCAAATCTATTGTGAATTGCAAGTCCTAGTTTGGTTTTTGGGCATAGTAAAATAAGGAGTGAAGTGTTATTTTTATTCTATGAAAACTAATTAATGTCATCATTTCCTATTGGAATACAAATTCCTCTAGATCCAACTAGTGTATTAGTAGAAAATTTGACCCATTTTATCTACACAATAATTAATTTGGTAAGCATGAAATAAAAATACTTGTGATATGAATCTTTATCAATCTTACAAACTACACTCGTAGAGGTAAGTGATACAAATTTAGGTCACCTTGATTTTTGAAAAAGAATGGAAGAAATAAAATGGTCCCCTATCACACATAATGTTTTTGAAAGTGGACTTCTTCAAGAAGCTAGTTTTCTTGTGGTAGTAAAATTGAGCACTAATCTAGTTCTAGAGTGTATAAAGGATCAATATTCTTAGACTAGAGAAATAAATATGATGGTTTCAATAGAGTAATAGTCGGATTAGATGGCGTTGCCCTTGTAATAACAATCATATTACCAATTAGAGATGATTATGTTGATAGTTTTGTTGATATTAACCCTACAATAGCCTATCAACATTTCATAGAGAAGAAGAATTCATGTCACAGTATCATATCAATTTGTTATTGAATGTAGCACCCCTCCATTTTGCTCATTTTTTCAGACAGCGTGTTCTCTATTATGCTTATGTTTTATGATTGTACCTTGACTTTGATAGACTATGATACTTTGTTATTATTTGATAGCTAACTTTGAAGCGATGGTTTTTATATTATGATGTGTGAGAACATTATTTTGATGTTTATTATTATGACATGCTTTCTGATTAGTATAGTGTTTATTTGAGTGAATATTGTTATATGCTCATCTATATTTTATTAATGTTGTAGATTCGTCAATTTGGTGTGACATTGTATTGGGGAAGGGAATGGAATTGCATCACTCGCTTGCGAGCACCCTGCAATTCCACAATTCTCTCTTCACAGTGTGTTTGATTATGATATATATGCATGTTCGATATATGCTCCGATTGCAAGTTTGCAGGTATAGAACATCAACTCCACTTGGTTTCACAGGTTTGAGCATGTCCATTTCCCAACGGTATTGTTGATTAGGAGATAGTAACTAGGTTTCCTTTGTCAAGCCACCACCCTGGTCATAGTGTGTCGTCAGTTTTAGTTGGTTATGTTTTGTTATAATGTTGTTCAATTTTTCCTTGATGTTATTTATGTTGCAAATTTTGTTAAAGGGAAATAAATGCTTTAAATATTTTAGTTGATTATTTAATTAATCATTTTTATTATGTTAGAAGATTGTATTTAATTTAATTTATTTGGTAAAATAATTTAATCTTAAGATTAAATTTATTTTAATAAGTAATTAAATTAATTGAATTAAGTTTAAATTAGAAATACTATGTGAATTTGAAATTATTAAAATGCTTTAATTTCTAGAAATATCTAGAGGGATTAGTGTTAATTGATTTAGAAGATATTTGTTTCTTGACATGTGTTTGTAAATCTTAATGACGGTTGTTGGGAAAAAAAAATTCACAGAGAGAATAATTGTTGTAACCATGAGAGGTAAGAAGTTACTTCACGGAAGAGAGCAGAAGATATTTTTTTGGGCAGAGGTTGTTTTCAAAATTAAGTTTTGGTTGTTGAATTGGGGTTGTTAAAATATACGGAAAAGATAGTCTCAGGAAAATTCTTTGGCTTTGGAATTATTCTATTTTCTGAAAGAAGCTCTATTTTCTGGAGGAAGCTTTGTTTGTTCTGGAAGAAGCTTGGTTATGTGGAAGAAGATCTACATCAATCCACATCCCCTCAAGCGTTTGGAATTCAGGTCCCTTTGTTATTTAATTTAATCTCCTTTCGGAAAGGTTCTTAGATTAATTTGTTGTCTGGAAAAAGATTGTCTGTGCAAACTAGGAGGCTTTTGAGTTGTTTTTGTAAAATTTAAGAAGTCGTGTCTCGAAACTACCGTGAAATCTTTTGTTGAAATTATTGTAAGTTTTATTTGGGATTGTTTTTAAACAATGAAGAACCTAGAAGAAAAACATTAGGAATCTGGAAAAATCTCTATGTTGAAATTGTGAAATCCTTCTGTAGTGAAATTTTTTAAAATTGAAAATTAGTTATCCGATGAATTCATGAAAACTTCCTGTAGATAACTATTTGTGAAAATATTTTTCCCACCTGGAACAAGTAATTGTTTTATTTATTTATATATATATATATATATATATATATAGAATATATATTAATATGCATATACAAATACATATGTTTGTATTTTTGTTAAATCTCTTGAGTAAATTTGATTCTGGAAAAATCTAGATTTTAAAATTTGTTATTCATAATGAAAAAATCCAATGACAATGAATATAAAAATTTGCAGTAAGCATCGTCGTACAACGATATTTGGAATCGTCGTGTATTATCTTTGAGGATCTTAGTTTATTTGTTTTTGGGGGTTTGGGGAGGGGCTACCCCCACCGTCGCCCCCATAAGGGGATGGTGTTGTGGAGGCAACGCCTCCACAGACCTCCCCACATAGTATGGGGAGCCGGCTGCGCTGGCTGTCATTATTAAAGTGTCCCTTGAATTTAATTTTGTTTGTCTCTCTTTAAAACTTTGACCGCAATTTTTTTTTTTTTTTTAAATTTGTAGAATGGTGTCTAGTTTCTAAAAATGTAATTTATTTGAAAAATCGATTAACGGTTAATTTATAACGAAAGAAATATCAAACACTGCTTTTTGGAAAAAAAAGGACATACAAATAAAATAAATTATGGATGAAAAGCTTAACATTTTCAAAAAGTGAAAAAAATTACATCATTGGATAGCTAAGAGAGAACCCAACATTACCCATGTGTTCGATTTTTTTGATATTGAACCACGTGTAATCCTGACGGTGAGCACAAACTCAATTATGTGAAATATGGTAGATTTTTTAAAAACACGTCTCTGGTCTTTGGGAACGCCCTCCAAGCCTTTGGGTTGGTATTCCAAGGAAAATACCAAGCCTAAGGCTCGGGAATTCCCAAAGCAAGATATAATGTGAGTGCATTATAACACGCTCATGTTATATCTTAGTTTTGACATGTTTTGCGTTTTGTGAATGCATTGAAAAATACGCGCTCGCATTTTGGTCTACATTGATTTTTTTTTCTTTTTCTCTTATCTCTTTCCTCTTGTTATCTTTCAGGGAAACTATATACATGAAATAAAAATTTAAGTATAAGTTGAAATTTTACATATGGACATTTACTTTCTTATAATTTAAGTTATATTTCATGTATATAGGTAGGATGTTTGAGAGTGGTTTCAGATCTCTAGGAGTTATAATGCAAATTCTAGTTTTTGGAAGATCTTAAAAATTTCAGACTTAGTCAAATTTCAGTAATCAAGAGGTTAGATTTTAGTAGTCAACAAGTTCTATCATCTTTCACTCTCACTCTCTCCTTCTCTCTACTCTCTATCTCTCCACTGCCTCTCTCTCTCCCTTCCTCCCTCTCTCCCCTCTCTCTCTTCTAGTTTTTGGAAGATCTCACAAATTTCAAACTTAGTCAAATTTCAATAATCAAGAGGTCAAATTTCAGTAATCAGAAAATTGTATTATTTCTCTCTCTATCTCACTCATTTTTATCCCTTACACTCTACACCTCTCTCTCGCTATCTCTATCCCTTTTTTTTGACTCTCTCTCCCTTGATCTCAAGAAATATCTCTCTTTGTCTCTCTCTCCTTTTCCCTCTAATTCTCTCTACCTCACTTCTCTCTCCCTCTCTCCCTCTCTCCCACCTTCCCTCTCTACTTATCTCTATATACCTCTCTCTCTCTCTACCTACCCACCTCTCCCTCCATCATGCCCTACCACTCTCTCTATTTCTCTCTAGCTAACCTCTCTCTCACCTCCCTCTCTCTCCCTCCATACTTCTCTCCCCCTCTCTTCTTCCCTATCTACTCTTTATCTCCCAATCGCTCTCTACCTACCTATACATCCATAAAACCTTACCACTCTCTCTACACCTCTCTCCCTCCCTCTCTCATTCCCTCTCTACTTCTCTCTATCTTGCCTCTCTCTACCTCTCCTTCCATCTCTACTTATCTTTATCTCCTCTCTCCCTCTCTCTACCTACCTCTCCTTCAACCACTCTTTATTTCTCTCTATCTCACCTCTCTCTCCTCACTACATCTCTCACCTCTCTCTCCCTCACTACATCTCTCTCCATCTCTCCCTCACTACATCTCTCTCCCTCTCTACTTATCTATATATCCCCTCTCCCTCTCTACCTAGATCTCTATCCATCACAACCTACCACTCTCTCTCCATTACTCTCTATCTCACCTCCCACTCTCTCCATCCATACCTCTCCCTCTCCTTACCTCTCTACTCTCTACCTCCCTAATCCTTCTCTACCTACTTCTCCATCCATCACTCCCTAACACTCTCTCTACACCTCTCTATCTTGCTTCTCTCCCTCCCTCCATTCCCTCTCTACTCTCTCTCTACCTCTCCTTCCCTCTCTAATTATCTTTATCTCCCCTATCCCTCTCTCTCTCTCTCAGTAGATGTCTCCCTCCCTACCTTTTCCCCTATCTACTCTCTATCTCTCCTCTCCCTCCCTCTACCTCTCTCTCACTCTCTCTCACTCCTCCCTTACCCTCTTTCTCTCTCACTCTCTCCTCTTTATCTCACCATTCTCTCTTTCCCTCTTTGTAACTCTCCACTTCTCTATATGTCACCATTCTCTCTCTACATATCTTTATCTCACCTATCCCTCTTTACCTCTCCCTTCCTCCCCTCTCTCACCCACCCTCCCTCCTTCCCTCTATCTCTATCTCTCTCTACTTCTCTCTATCTCACCTATCCCTCTCTAGTTGCATATCCCTCCATCACTCCCTACCACACTCTCTCTATTGCTCTCTATCTCACCTATCTCTCACCTCCCTCTCTCCCCCTCCATACCTCTCCCTCTACTTCCCTCTCTACTCTCTATCTCCCTAATCCCTCTCTACCTACCTCTCCATCCATCACTCCCTACCACTCTCTCTATACCTCTCTATATCGATTCTCTCCCTCCCTTATTCTCTCTCTACTTCTCTCTACCTCTATGTCTTTCTCTAATTATCTTTATCTCCCTAGCCCTCTCTCTCTCACTAGATATCTCTCTCCCTACCTTTTCCCCTATCTACTCTCTATCTCTCCTCTCCCTCCCTCTACCTCTCTCTCTCACTCTCTCTCACTCCTCCCTCACCCTCTTTCTCTCTCACTCTCTCCTCTCTATCTCACCATTCTCTCTTTCCCTCTCTATAACTCTCTCCTTCTCTATATGTCACCATTATCTCTCTACTTATCTTTATCTCACATATCCCTCTTTACCTCTCCCTTCCTCCCCTCTCTCACCCACCCTCCCTCCTTCCCTCTATCTCTATCTCTCTCTACTTCTCTCTATCTCACCTATCCCTCTCTACCTGCATATCCTCCTATCACTCCCTACCACACTCTCTTTATTTCTCTCTATCTCACCTCTCTCTCACCTCCCTCTCTCTCCCTCCATACCTCTCCCTCCATCTTTCCTTGCTTATCTACTCTTTATCTCTCATCTCTCTCTACCTCTCCTTCCCTCTCTACTTATCTTTATCTCCTCTTTCCCTCCCAACCTCTCTCTCTCTCCCTAATCCCTCCCTCCCCCTCTTTCTCTCTCCCCTTATGAGGGTTGAGGGTGTAAGGTTTAGTGTTTAAGGTATAGGGTTGAGTTTATAGGGTTAAGTGTATAGGGAATAGGGTTTAGGGTTTAGGATATTAGGTATAAAGTTGAGGGTATAGGTTATAGGGATGAGGGATGGGGGTTTAGGGTTGAGGGTTGAGGGTTGAGGGTTGAGGGTTGAGGGTTGAGGGATAGTGTTTAGGGTTGAGGGTATAAGGTTAAGTGTATAGGGTATATGGATTATGGTTTAGGATATTGGGTATACATTTGAGGGTATTGGGTTGAGGATATTAGGTTTAGGGTTGATGGTTTAGGTTTTAGGATTTATGTACAAGTTTAAGGGTTAAGGGTTGAGGTATAATGTTGAGGGTTGAGAGTATGAGGTTAAGTGTATAGGGTATAGGGATTAGGGTTTAGGGTGTAGGGTTAAGGGTATAAGGTATAGGGTTAAGACTTGAGATTGTAGGGTTTTCCGTTTAAGTATAGGGTTGAGGGATAATTTTTATGGTTTAGGGTATAAGGTTGAGGGTGTAGGGTTTAGGGTTTAAGCTATAGGGTTGAGGGATAGTGCTCAAGGTTGAGGGTATAGGGCTAAGTATATAGGGTATAGGGATTAGGGTTTAGAATAATGGGTATAGGGTTGAGGGTATTGGGTTTCAGATTGAGGTTTAGGGTTTAGGGTTTAGGGTTTAGTGTACAAGGTTGAATGTAGGGTTTAGGGTTAAAGTATAGGGTTGGGGGATGATGTTCAAGGCTTAGGTTATAAGGTTGAGGGTATAGGGTATAAGGATGAGGGTTGAAGGTGTAGGGTTGAGGTATAGTGTTCAAGGTTGGGGGTGTAGGGTGTAGGGTTAACTATATAGAGTATAGGGATTAGGGTTTAGAATATTCGGTATAGGGTTGAGGGTATTGGGTTTAGGGTTTAGGGTTTAGGGTTCAATGTTTAGGGTACAAGGTTTAATATAGGATTTAGTGTTTAATTATAGGGTTAAGGGTTCAGGGATAATGTTTAGGGTTTAGGGTATCGGGTATAGGGATGAAGATTGAGGGTGTAGGGTTTATGGTTTAAGGTATGAGGTTAAGTTTATAGGGTATAGGGATTAGGGTTTAGGATATTAGGTATAGGGTTGATGGCATTGGGTTGATGGTTTAAGGTTAAGTTTATAGGGTATAGGGATTAGGGTTTAGGGGAGAGAGAGAGAGAGACCTGAGAGAGGGTGAAATTGGCAACCTAACTTGCCTTGTTTGAAAAAATGGGTCCAAGAAATCGAGGTCTCCCGATTTCTTGGACCCATTTTTTCAAAATAAGCCACTACATTACCAATTTCACCGAATTGGCAAGCCAATGGGCCCACCAGCTTGGCAATTCGGTCAAATTGGTAACCTAACTTGCCTTGTTTGAAAAAATGGGTCCAAGAAATGGGGTCTTTTGCTGATTTACATCGCCAGGAGACCCCATTTCTTGGACCCATTTTTTCAAAATAGGTCACTACATTACCGATTTCACTGAATTGGCAAGCCAATGGGCCCACTAGCTTGGCAATTCAGTGAAATTGGCAACCTAACTTGCCTATTCAAAAAAATGGGTCCAAGAAATAGGGTCTCCCAGTGATTACATCACCGCGAGACCCCATTTCTTGGACCCATTTTTTTAAACAGGCCACTACATTGCCAATTCACTAGGAGACCCCATTTCTTGGACCAATTTTTTCAAATAGTCCACTACATTCCCAATTTCATCGAATTGTAAAGCTAAGGTAGAGGGTTTAAGGGTTTAAGGGTTAATGGTAGAGGGTAGAGGGTTAAGGGTAGAGGGGAGAGAGATAGAAGGAGTGAGTGAGAGAGAGAGAGATACTTGGGAGAGGGAGAGGGGGTAGGAGGGAGAGACTTGAAAGAAAGAGAGAGAGGGAGGGAGTAGGAGAGAGATAGAGGGTAGAGGATTTAAGAGTTTAAGGGTTAAGTGTTTAGGGTTTACAGTTAAGGGTAGAGGGTAGAGGATTAAGAGTTTAAGGGTAAAGGGTAGATGGTAGAGGATTAAGGGTAGAGGGGAAAGAGATAGATAAAGTGACTGAGTGAGAGAGAGAGAGAGACTTGAGAGAGGGAGAGGTAGTAGGAGAGAGATACTTGAGAGAGAGAGTGAGGGAGTGGGAGAGAGATAAAGGGTTTAATGGTTTAAGGGTTAAGTGTTTAGGGCTTACGATTAAGGGTAGAGGGGAGAGAGATAGAGGGAGTGACTGAGAGAGAGACCTGAGAGAGGGAGAGGGGGTAGGAGGGAGAGGGTTGAGAGAGAGAGAG
>CM021106.1:609006275-609028679 GCA_007115665.2 Sequoiadendron giganteum
GAGGGAGAGGGGGTAGGAGGGAGAGACCTGATAGAGATAGACAGTAGAGGGTTAAGAGTAGAGGTTTTAAGGGTTTAGGGTTTAAGGGTTAAGGGTTTAGGGTTTAAGTTTAAGGGTAGAGGGGAGAGAGATAGAGGGATTGAGTGAGAGCAAGAGACCTCTGAGAGGGAGAGGGAGTGGGAGGTAGAGACTTGAGAGAGAGACCGAGGGAGAGAGGGATGAGTGGGAGAGAGATAGAGGGTAGAGAGAGAGAGTTCTCTAGTTAGGGTGGGAGGGAGAGACAAGATGTAATGTCCCTGTTTTTGGCACTTCACTTTTTAGTGATTGATAGCCTTTTTCCAGTGTGCTGTTGGCTAGTCAGTGGAAAAATTAGGGTTTCACATTTTGGAGGATGCTTTTGCTCGAGGTTGGGTGTTTTAATGGCGGATTCTTTCTGGGTTTCCAGAGAGCTACGTAGTGGTATGTTTTTCTTGGCATTCCGAGCACCTTCACGAATTTACTATTTTTAGTAAATTCTATTTCTGGTAGTGGTCCTCTTGGTCTCGGCACAGTTGACTTTCCTCTTCAGTCGACTCATTTGGTTTATTCAGATTCTGGCTTTGGGATGCAGTTTCGGAGAGATAAGTTCATTTCACTTAAATAACATTATATTTTAATGTGATATTACCCCTTGGCCTAGTCTATTGACTTAATGTTGTTTTAAAAGGTGGTCTTTAAGGGTGGCGCCATCATTGAGTTAATTTTATAATTATTAAGGTTGAATTAAAGCCTTAAGATTGGACGCCAATATTAAGTGATGCATTCAATTAAAAAAGTCGAAATTGAAGCTTTGAAGAAAGGGATGCCATCTATTTGGAGGATTAGGGTTTGACTCTGAAAAGAAGATTAGGGTTTCGAGAAGGTCAACAACAATTTATAAAAGGAAGCCTTTGGTTCTCTTTTCAGCATCTTATGTTTTATGATATTGTTATGCTGCCGGAATGGCTTTGGGACTGCTTCGAGGAATGAATGCCTCCTAGCTTGGCTCTTCTTCTTGCTTGAAAGATAGCAACTAGTTGAGAGATAGTTTGTAATAGGTTTGTCTTGCATTTCAGTTGAGTATCTTGCATTTATGGAGTTCTAGATTTGCATTTCAGTCTCATTTTGAAGTTGCTAAAGTCAAGTTGAATTTGTAGTTTCACTCATAAATCTGAAAATAAAAATATAGTCATTTTGGGTATTGATTCATTGAGTTTCCTTGATAGGGGCGACCCTTCTTGCAAAAATTCAGATTTTAATATTGAGTGTTTATTTTTTAAAAGCAAAATCGCCTCTCTCTATTGGCCGTACCATTCTGGTCTACCTGGCAAATGTTTAGAAAAAAGAATACTTTGATTTGTTAGCTGTTTCTTGGTCTAGTCCTCATTGCCATCATTATAGCTTTCATTTGCATCAGGTCTCATGTCATTCTGGCAAGTATTGAGTGAGTTGTGAGCATTTTAGTGGATTCCAGAGTTGCTGGTCATGACTATTGAATGTATGTTTCTGTTCACAAGTCTCAAATCATAAACATTCTCATTCTGGGTATTGTCTCATTGTGTTTCCCTGTTGGTGGCGACCCTTCATGAATATTTGCAGATTTTAATATGAAGTTTATGATTTTATAAAGCAAATTCATCATTCCTTGAAAGCTATACTTCCTGGAGTGCCTGGGGATTCGTGCCAGTAATTAATAACCACTTTTAGTTGCCATTTCTTAATACTAAACTAGGCACCATCATTTCGAAGGTCTATTGCATCAAACTTGAAGTCATTTGGGTCAGTTTTGAGTGATATATGAGCAATTTAGTGGGTTACAGGCATGCTGGTTATATAATTTAAAGTGTAGGTCTGTCATAATAGATTTGAGGAAATCTACATTCTCCTTCTTGGATTGGTGTTAGGAAATCATTAAAGGCTTTGTGAAAGATTCCTTATTGTTGCAGCAAATTGAAGAGCTCTAATACTTGATCTTGCAGGCATTATATATTTCATTGTAAGCTGAACAGTAGTACTGTCAGCACTTCTCTTAGTCTTACTTTACTTTTTGTAATCGCAATTGTATTCCTTTGATCTCCGCCATATGGTCGCCTCATTTTCATACTGGAATTGGGTATCACATACTTGGTGTTGAGTTTGCTTTCAGTATATTAGATGGTAGGGACCCTCTGACCACATGCTCGTCATTCTCCGGCGCATCCTTGGTTAGAGTTCTTGTATAAGCATTTCAATTAAGACCCTCTGACCATATGCTCGCCATCATTGGCGCCATCCTTGGTTAGAGTTCCTTCTAGCTTTGTTTCGACATTCAGATCCTCTAACCAATGCTCACGCCTTGCCCTCATCGAGATCCTGGTGTACATTCTGGTTAGAGTTGCTTCAACATCGTTTTGGTTTAGAGCTAACCTTAACGGGTGCGTTTGTTTGTAATTTGCAATTGAAAAAACAAAAAAAAAACTGGTTCGGAATATTTCTGTGGTATTAGAGCCAAGATCCTGCCATCCTATGAAAGTAGTCACTGATTTAATTGTCAGATGAGTGACAAAGATACCAAACACTACGTACAGAGAGAGATGACTACAGAAAAGTCTGTACTTGAGTTAATGCAGGAACTGTTTATGCTAATGAAGGATCCTGACATAAGGTGGGGAATCAGAAAGATTTATGCTAAGTCTGAAAATTGGGATAGAAAGGTGCACGTGTCACATCAAAATGATCGTGAGCTTGATGAAGATACCTTGACAAATGAAGAGTGTGTGGTAGAGCCTCATAATACACCCCTTGACTTGCATGCGATAGCAAATGAAGAAGTGCAAGTTGAAGGACATACTATTGGTGTCTTTGAATCCGCTTATGTCCGTTACCAAAGTAATGATGCTAGTAATGATTCCAATGTGTTTGTACCTCCTCTTGTTGAAGATTTAGTGATGGATAATTCTCCTCTTGTTGCTGTTCAAACTCCTCAAGAGTTTTTACAAAATGAATTTATGACAAGTGATCAAGAAGACCTTTTTGACATGCATATGATTGTTCATGATGAGATCAGAAAGACACCTATAGATGATGGGTTCATTGAAGATAAGAATGATAAAGTTTTCCAAACAGCTAGCACTAGAGATTCTTTACTTCATTACAGTGTTGGTGTCAAGGGTGGTTTTGGGTTTGATCATCAAACCAAACCATTGGAAATAAATATTAATGAGGATGACAGTTTAAGTGAATTGGGTGGTGACCTATTCAAAGAGTCGACACTCCAAAAGAAGCACGAAGAGCTCATTCCTTTTGATCAAAACAGTCAGCCTCTTACTATTTGGGATCCAGGTGTGGAGTCATCTAGTGAAGATAAGGACCTAGTGTGGGATGAATTCCCTTTTCCTCCGGATGAAGATCAAAAAACAAATTGCATTGCAAACTATGAGGTAGCCCTTGGAGGAGGAGTTGCCTTTGAAGAAGAACACTGCCTAGCCAAGCTCCATAATGATCTCTTTGAAGTAGTTGCAGCCACTAAAGAGGAATATGTGGTTACAAAAACCTTCCGAACAATGGACAAATATGATTACTTGAGCAGATTGGATGCTGGCATAATGTTTGATCAAGGAGGTAGTGATGAAGAAGAAGAGCTAGAAGACCATATGGCTCTTGAAGATGTAGAGTTTGAAGGTGTTACCAAGCCCGAATCTGATTTTTCAATGCATGAAGTTGGTTGCAAACTTACGGTCGAAGAAATTGTGGAATGTGTTCCTCTCCATGACATTGAGCATTTTCCTGTAATGGAGGGAGAAAGACATGAAAGCTGGAATAGCTATGATGGCAGCGAGGGCACAAAACAAAGTTCTGATTTTGAAAATCAGTCAGCTTGCAATCCGCCATCTTTGCATATTCTTGAGTGGGAGGATCAAGTCAAAGAGTCCCTTAAGAGGGAAGTGCGAGTTCTATCCCAATTTGATTGCACTCACAGTTTGATTGAAGATTTCTATTGGAAGGCTCAACTTGAAGAAAGAAGAAGAGGAGTTAAGGATGAAGTTGCTCTTCTCAACTTGCAACTTATCAGAGACTCTTGGGAGACATTGAAATCAGATTGCATACACTTGATTGCAAATCGGGATCATGTCGTTGAACTTGCAAAGAAGACCTTCAGTGCTTTCCAAGGGAAAGAGAGAAAGGTTGATGAGCTTACTCATGAGCTTGAATCAACAAAGGCTATGCTCGAAGAAACTCTAGTAGCATTAATGGAGGTAGAAGATCAGTTTGCTGATTTCAAACCTTCTAAGGAGCAAGAGAATGCACATAGAGCTGAAGAAATCGAGCAAGTCATTAAAGAGATCGATAGTCTTGAAGGAGAGTTTGATCTTGTAGGTTTCACAAGAAAATCAGAAATTGCTAGTGCTGATTTGGAGCAGCAAGATGGAAGGAACGAATTCCTAGTGTATGACAATCCTCTTTTTGAATCGGGTGAAGAGGAAGCTTATGAGAAACATTCCTTTGTGGTAGATGATGGGACTTCAAGCCTTGAGGAAATCACTTTTGACACCATTGTTGAAGAAGGAAGTTCTAGCACTTCTTCTAGCAATGGAACAAGGATGCATAAGTTGCATAATGAGGACTTACCTGCTGCTCCTAGTCTCCTAAAGAAGGGGAGAGAGAGAGAGAGAGAGAGAGAGAGAGAGAGAGAGAGAGAGAGAGAGAGAGAGAGAGAGAGAGAGAGAGAGAGAGAGAGAGAGAGAGATTTCTCTAGTTAGGGTGGGAGGGAGAGACTTGAGAGAGGGAGAGGGGCTAGGAGAGAGAGGGGGGGTGGCAAAGAGAGACTTGAGATATAGGGGCTAAGAGGAAGAGAGAGATTCTCTAGTTAGGGTAGGAGGGAGAGGGGGTGGGAGGGAGAGAACTGGGAGAGAGGGAGTGGGAGAGGGAGAGAGAGAGAGAGGGGGGGGTGAGGGAGAGACCTTAGAGAGAGACAGAGAGTATGTGTGTTCTCTAGTTAGGGTGGGAGGGAGAGACCTGAGTCTGTGTGTGTGTGTGTGTGTTCTCTAGTTAGGGTGGGAGGGAGATACTTGAGAAGAGGGGAAGGCGGTGGGGGGAGAGACCTGAGTGTGTGTGTGTGTGTGTACTCTTGTTAGGGTGGGAGGGAGAGACTTGGGAGAGGGAGAGGGGACCTAGGAGGGAGAGACCTAAGAGAGAGATAGAGGGAGTGAGAGATATACCTAAGCGAGAGAGAGGGATGGGAGGGATAGAAGGAGGGATAGACCTGAGAGAGGGGGGGAAGAGAGGGGGTTGGACCTAAACCCTAAACCAAAGAGAGAGATGGGGGAGGGAGAGAGTGTGTGAGAGAGAGAAACACAAAGGGAAGGAGGAAGGTTGGGAGATTAAGAGAGATGGAGAAAGGGAATGAGGGAGAGAGAGGTAGAGATGGAGAGAAGTAGAGAGAAGTATATAGGGAAGGAGACATAGAGGGGGGAGGAGGGAGGGGGAGAGATATAAGTAGAGAGGGGAGGAGGGAGGGATATAGGGAGAGAAGTTTGATAAAGAGAATGAGAGAGAGAGGATGGAAGGAGGAAGGTAGAGAGATTGAGAGAGAGAGGAGGGAGGGTGAGAGATAGGCAGAGAGGGATATGTTAGATAGAGAAAAGTAGAGAGGGAAGGTGGTTGGGATGAAGGAAGAGAGATTGGAGAGAGGGAGAGAGAGAGAGAGGTAGAGAGAGATAGGTTAGATAGATTGAAGTAGAGAGGGAAGGTGGGTGGGAGGAAGGAAGAGAGAGAGAGGGAGATAGAGAAAAACAGAGGGAAGGAGGGAAGGAGGAAAGGAGGGAGTGAGGGAGGGAGGGATGGAGGGGGAGAGAGAGGCTAGATAGATAGAAGTATAGAGGGAAGGGGAGAGTGTGTGAGAGAGGTCTAGAGAATAAGGGATAAAAAATGTGTGAGACAGAGAGAGAAAGATGATACAACTTGCTGAATACTGAAATTTGACATGCTGATTGCTGAAATTTGACTAAGTCTGAAATTTTTGAGATCTTCCAAAAACTAGAATTTGCATTGTAACTCCTAGAGATTTGAAACCACTCTCAAACATCCTGCCTATATACATGAAATATAACTTAAAGTATAAGAAAGTAAATGTCCATATGTAAATAGTTTCCCTAAAAGATAACAAGAAGAAAGAGACAAGAAAAAGAGAAGAAAATATTTTCAATGTAGACCAAAACGCGAGCGCATTATAACACGCTTGCGTTTTTGAAATGGTTTTTTTATTTCAAAAAATGCACAGTTTTTGAACTCAAAATACTCGCATTTTTTGAAATTTAAACCATAATATGAGCGCGTTATAATGCGCTCGCATTTTAACACACCCACATTAGGCTCGGTAATGACCGAGCCTAGGCTTGGTCATTACCAAGCCATAACGTGAGCGCGTTTTAGTATAACGTGTTCGCGTTTTCACTATTTTGGGATGAAAAAGTAAGTTGTCCACTAATTTGCTACCCATTTCCATGCACTTGCCTGAATATATATATAAATGTATATATAATTATATATAAATGTATATATAATTATGTATATGTTCAATATATATATATATATATATATATATATATATATATATATATATAGATATTTAAATGAATATCTATCATAGGGGCATGCAATAGCACAAGTTGGTTATTTTAAAATGAAATTGTTTTAAAAGAAGAAATGGATATCTTTATTTAAAAGTACTCTAGGAATTGAATAACCGATAGATTAAATTCCTTCCTTTGTCTGTGAAAGAGGTTTTATTTAATTAGTTTATTGGGGCAATAGTTTTACTGTATTTCACTGAAGGGAAATTGGATTTAGGAAATCCTAACTGTAGCTTTATTTCTTATGTTTATTGCCCTTTTGTATGTGTTTTCTTTTGTTTCATGTTTTGGGGGAAAATTGATTAGAAGTGTTAGTTGATAAATTGTAAGTCTCCCAGATGAGTTATTAGATTTGGGGGTTGTTGTATTTTATTGTCAAGCCTTTGATTTCCCTTGGGTAGTGGGTATAGTCATATTCAGTTAATCACCCGGTTACCACAAACAGGGAAATGTTGCCTCCTATGTTTGGAGTGGAATTTGTTACCCGTATGTGTGCACTAGTTACCCTTGGGTTGTGGATTTGTTCCACGTGTTGTCTATAGGGAAGTGACTCATGATGGGGGTCGGGGCCTAGGAAGGTCTGCTAGGGTAACCCATGTGGCTTTGAGATGACGCTTCTCCTATGACAACGATCTGTGTGCATGGTTCAGATGGCATACTTGATTATTTACTCTGGAAGCAATAAAACCATTAAGTTAGTGTTGTACTTGTATTTAATTAGTTTAGTCTTGTGATAGCCTGTGTCTAGAGGTTGTTGGTCTTTTCTAGGAAGCCTTGTTACTATCTCCTAGCACAAGAGGTGGGCCTTCAGGTACCACTTGGTTGGGTGGAACATGCACCTTACTCCGTTGGGTTCTCTTTTATGTTCGTGATGGCAAGATCTCCCAGACTGGAGAGCTCGTCCGTACTAGATACTATGTTCTATCTTTTATGTTTTATGGTATTAGTTGGTCACTTTGTATTTCTATCACTCCTCAATTGTATTCGAGGAAGATTTTTGTAATTGTAACATTATTGAATGATCTCCCTTACTTTGGAAATGAGTTTTGTAAAATATTTGGAATGAATGTAATCTATGGATCAGTTATGTACTTTTATCTTATGTGATGTATTTAACGCTTTGAATGTATGTTCTTTAATTCATGAGTAATAATTTATATGCTATGAATGAGTTATGGTTTTATGTTATGGATTTCAATTGTAAGCTTGGTCGCGTACCTTAGAGGATGTATGTGTTAGTGTAGTGCACTTTGCATGTTTTTAATTACACTTGTAAAAAAAAAATGTTTGCTTTCATTGTAGTTGCATCTTCCTCTAGGGTTATGTTGTGGGGCATTACATTGAATCCTAAAAAAGGGAAATCTCAACTACCAAAAGTTCTTCTTAGATCTCATTTTATTGAGAATTTTTTTGATATTGTTGTTTTTCTTTATAAATTGGTGGGAAATGAAAATGCTCATGATTTTAAGGAATGGATGTATTTTTTTACTATTTTGACTTGTGTTGTATATTGATTTATTGATTGGGGCAATATTATTAGTGATTTAATTTGTATGATAAACTTTCTTATTTTGAATTGAATCAACATTTTTATATGACTTCGTATCTTTTCTATGATATTTCTAGTATGAAATCTTGGATAGGGCTTACTAATAGAGGATTATTTGATAACATAATGAAAATATGTGATTGTTAACCATAGATTCAACTATAACTCAACTAAAAATGTCTCAAAAGAGTAAATTATGTATTTTCAATGTTGATTGTTAGAGAAATTCAAGGAGACATTGGGATAAGATTATCCTATGAAGCAAGAAAATTAATTACTACCTATGGGAGTTGATTTAGTTTCTCAAATTTACTTATATTAGAATTTGAGGATTCGATGGTTTCCCTTCTAAATTACCAATAATTGTTAATGATAAATTGGTTCTCAATAATTTTTTTAGAAAAATTAGTGAAATAAATAAAATATGCAAAGAAAGGAAAAAGGAAGGAATTCCTTTACTATTGGTATTACCTAAATTATAGGTTCAATTCTTCCTTAGATGCACAAAATATTGAGAAATCTATGGTAAAATTCATAATATATTTTGATAATATGAGATTTCGTTTTTATAGTAAAAATTATATTAAAAATAATTTACATCTTGACACCGAATATCACCATTATCCCAAAATGGAGGATTATTGGGAAGATTGTGAAAATTTGACTATGAAGTTAGAAAGAGAGACTGGATGAGATTCACTCTTTAGTAAATTATAGATTTCAAGTTAAATTGGAATATTCGAGGAATTGAAGAAGATGGGTCATATTTGATTGATCTTATTTATTTTTACAAAATTTGAACACAACTACTTCCATCAACAAATTGGGTAATTAAGGAAATAAAATGTATTGAAAAATGATAACATATGTTCTATGGAGATCAAAATAATGGGTGAAAAAAAATATGCAAAATGTTCATCAACACAAACTTCAAGTAAAAATAATTCTTCAAAGAAAAAAGAGGAGAAAAAAACTAAGTCTTTTTCTACTAATACTTCAACCTCAAAAATCTTAATAGAAAATTTATGAAGAAAAAAGAGGAGAAAAAAACTAAGTCTTTTTCTACTAATACTTCAACCTCAAAAATCTTAATAGAAAATTTATGAAGATCCCTCAAATAATAAGGTTCTAGAACATTCATTTGGAGGAAATCCAAAGGGTAAATTGAAGAAATTAGAGGCAAAGAGGAACATACTTGATAGCATCTAAGAAGAGCATGAAAAAGAAGATTTGATGGATATTCCTTCTTCCCCTTCTTAGGTCAATACACCTCTTTCTCTTTCATCTAATTCATCTCCCATATCTTATCCTTAGAGGCACCTCCCACCCTACCAAATCCCACTCCTTCTTCATCAGACAAAGTATCCTTTCATTATACCATCCCTCCACCTATAATGCCTCCTCCATCAATCTTAAAGGTTACAAATTATGCATCTAGTCCTTCTCCTTCTTGGTTACAAAAAAAATTATTAAAGAAAATAAAATTTACCCAATTGGTTATTCCTCAATTTGACGTTATTATTAATTTATTTCAAAATTCTCCCAAACCCAAAAAGGATAATATTACATCTTGACTAATGACAGATCCTACATTTGGGAATATATGCTTGTGGAAGTAGCTAATCCAAGTACATAAAAAATCATCAATGAGGCAATATAAGTAGATTTTGATATTACCAAAGTAGACCTTCATCCTTATTCACATGAAGGAGATATTCATAACTTCCAAGTTTTAGCCAGGTCATGTTGGTAGAAAGAGTTGAAAAGGAGAAACACACCAAAAATAAACCGAAACAACAAGTGAAAGTTTTGACTTCCTATTTAAATATATCATAGACTTCAACCCATCCATTAGATGCAATAACAACTCCTTTTGATTTAGATTTTGAAAGTAATGTTGATAAGCATTCTATTAAAAATATATTTAAATATATCATAGACTTCAACCCATCCATTAGATGCAATATCAATTTTATAGTAAAATAATGAAAGATTGGATAAAATAAATTATATCTATTTTTTTTATCTAGATTTATTGAGGAAGCTAACAAAGTATGTGATAATTTAATTAATATTAGAAAGGGATAAGTCAAGAAATAAATAATAAAGGCCAAAAGGGATGAATCTATATGGATTAGAGTTATTAAGAACCTAAGAGATGGTTTAAACTAATGTTGATATATTGATTCATGAACAAATGTTTTCAAACACTAACAAAAAATTGTCCCATTTGTGGTTAAGGAGTATTTAATGGAAGATATTGGCTATTAATCAAATTATATTGGAGAAAACTAAACTTTTGAAAGATTGTGATCAATTGAAGAAATAAATAAAAAATGATTGTTTATCTATTAATTCAATTAACTCAATTGTACAAGCAAAGGATGAATCGTAAGTTATTGATATTTTTTTTATTAGGTAAGATTTAAAGAACTTGATCTATAAGGAAATTTTAAACAAGTACTTTTAATGTCTATTCTATGAAAAATATTAGTCATATATGTTCTTCTCTTAATACCTAAAATTCTCGTTTATCCAAATTTTAACATTATTTGGATGATATTTGAAATAATAAAATATTTTGGAGACTTTAGATGAATAATATAATCAAACCAAAACAAAATCACTTTGCTCCAACTATTAGAACTTTTTGTGCTTACAAAGTTAGATCTTCTCATTTGCAACAATATCCAATAATAGGAACTTCTTCAGGTTAAAAAAAAAAAGAAACAAAAGGAGATATAATGCCACCTAAACCTAAGCCTTAATTTAGTCTTTTTACTTCAATTTTGTAGGTCGTTCTTTCGAAAAATACTTTTAAATTTCTTAAGGTTATAAAAGAAGGGTAACTGCACAAAAACGGGGGACCAAAAAGTAGTCATGGGAAATTTATTTGGTCTATTTTCCATATAACACAAGAATGATATAACACACTCAAATTATAATGTGCTCATGTTATGGATTGGTAGTTTCTTTATCACTACCAAGACATAACATGAGCTTGTTATAACACGAGGCCATTATAATGCATTGACGTTAGAACTTTCCTTAGAAACTGCCAATTGTTAGGGTTGGATTTGTCTTGAGCATCCAACTTAAAGGGTTGGACTTACATGTCAACGACCAAAGATGTATTTTTTTGTAAAATATATAAAAAAACCCTAAATATTGGGCATTCTCTCCATAAGGTTTTCTCATCTTTCAATATTGATCTAAAAAACACCATAATAAGGTCAATCTCTCTCTTACCCTTTTAAATATGTAACTTTTTCTATATTCTCTATATGTTAATGTTTTTATCTTTAATTTCTTTTGTTAGTGTCTTCCTTTGTTGCCAAAACTCTATACATATAGTATTTTTAGTGTCATTTTTTATCCATTCATCCCAATTTGAAACAAATTACATTTTTACATTCTAGATTCTATTTTACACACATTCAAAAAAATGATTTTGATTAGTTTCCAAAAAATAAGGGGGGAGCATGCTCAATTTTTAAAGATGTGTCCACTTTCTGAAATAGTAAAAAATCATATATTCATTAAAAAATTAGTAGAAAAACTAGGCATAAACTACATGATGTTAGCTAATTTTCCATTGAAGTGATGCTAGAAATACTAAAAAAGGCTAACATTTTAGGGGGAGTGCACCAAATGCTATGGTATATTTTTCTAACAAAAATAGAGGAACTTTGTGTGCTTCCCCTCTTTGAACCCATTATTCTCCACCTTCAAAAAAATAAAAGTAATGTAAAAAGTAGATTTAGAGCATGCTACAACTCTTGTTCTTGTCACATCTTCAAATTCTGAGCATAATTATCTTCAATTTCTCTTGCAAGACCTATTATGACTAATTTCAAAAAAAAAAAAGTGGATACTTAAGACCGTCTTTTGATCCCCCATTAACATGCACATACCCAAGAGTATATTTCCTAAAATTTTAAAAGAAAAATAATTTTATTTATTTATTAGTAATTAAAAGAATAAAATACAAATTGCAATGTTATATATAACTCTTCAAATGTAAAGAAGGATCCTCGTAATTTTTCTAAAAAGAGTAAATACATTTACTTTATAGAAAGGAAAAATTCTTTGAGCTTTGTATTTTTTATAACAATAAAGAAGGTTATATTTGTTGGACTATGTGTTAGTTGTAAATTTCTAAAAGTTTTTATTTTTCTTATGTTTTTTATTAAATAAGTCGGGAAGGGCCCTGAACCCATTACATAAAAGTTCACCATTAATAAATTAGAGGAACATAAACAATTATAGCAAAATTTGGCCACTAGGTTGGACCAAACTAAGAAATAGCACACAAAAAAAAAGACAAAATATAACACAACACGAGACAAACTAGCAATTCTTGTTTGTGTTCTTGGGACTAATTCTCAAGTTCGATTCTTCTCAATCTGCATCGATTCTTCTTCCATAGCTTTGGTCCAATTCTCATCCTTACATGCTTCAATCACTATCTTAGGTTCTACTTTGGAAAATAGACACAAATTTACCTATTCTTCTACCATAGTCGATTTTCTTCTTGTCAACACGCCTCTGCTCTTATCACCAATGATCTAATCTTCAGAATGATTCTTCTACAAATACTTAGGAGTCTTAGGAATCCTTTTCGAAGCTTCTTCCTCTTAAACTTGTATCTCCTTTTCTTTTCTTCTTCTTTTCCTTCTTCTATGCAAGAAGACTCAGCAGATTAATATCCTTCTATCAGTATTGAGCTTTTATGTGGTTCTTCATCTACTTTGACACTTACACTTTCAACTATCTTCTCCAACCTCTTGTTGTAGTATCGATAGGCCTTGCTTCTTGTAGAATATCCAAGGAAGATTCCTTCATCTGATCTTGCATCAAAATTTCCCAAGTTTTCTTCATCTCTTCTGATATAACATTTGCTTCCAAACATTCTTGAAATATTTGATAGTAGGAGTTCTTCCATACCATAGTTCATAGGGAGTCTTTGAACTATTTACTCTTGCTTGTATTCTATTGAGTATGTATACTACAATATGAATAGCTTCTCTCTGATAGACATCTAGTAGATTTTCTTCCTCCATCATTCTCCTTGCTGCTTTTTGAACTATCCTATTCTTTCTTTCCACCACTCCATTCTGCTAAGGAGTCCTAGGGGCTGGAAAATGCCTCTTTATTCCATGATCTTCATAAAAAAATGTTAAACTCATTAGAGGTGAATTCTCCACCTCTGTTAGACCTTAAACACTTGATTTTCATATCCATTTCATTCTCAACCATAGCTTTAAATGCTTTAAACTTGTCTAGAGCTTCTATTTCTTCTCTAAGAAAGGTTACCCAAGTCATTATAGAGTAATCATCAATTAATAGCTACATGAAATACCTATCACCTTGAAAGCTTCTCATTCTTGTAGGTCCTCATAGGTCTGTATGCACCAACTCCAAAGGTCTTGTGGTAGAATATTCTTTGATATTGAACCTCTTTCTTGTTTGATTCGTAACCTGGAATTCCTTGTAAATTGCATTGATAGGCTTTGTAATTCTTGTAAGATCTCTCATAGCTTGAGTATAACTGATTCTCACTAGGCTATAAAAATTTATGTAACACATTCTTCTATGTCATAGCCAACTTTCATTGATTTTCAAGTCATAAATCCCTTACCATTTGCACCTTTGAGCTGATAGGCATACCCATATGCCCTTGTTTCTGCAACAACCAAAGTTTTGGAGCTTCGTTTTCTAATTTCACAGCCACCATCCTAAAATACAAGATTATATCCTTTGCTACACATATATCCTACACTCAGAAGATTATGTCAGATACCCTTGACATAAAGGACATCATTTGTATTATGCTTGCCATCAAAACTAATTGAACCCTTTCCACATATCTTAGCAGATGTATCATCACCAAACTTAACAAGACTGCCTTCAAACTTCCCAAGTTTAACAAACTTAATTTTATCACTTGTCATATGATTTGAGCATCAATTGTCAATTATACAATGATTTTTCTCCTCTCTAGCATGAAAAGAATTCATTATAGTCCCTTCGATGTTGTGACCTATTTCTGAAGCAATTTTCTTCATACATCTTTCAAACTCAGTAGAATTATTTCCAACATTCAAATCCATGAATAAGAATTCATCATTTTCATCATCTAGGTAGTCAAATTCATTATCAGATATGCTAGCATCTTCTTGAACATAATTACTTTTCTTGACAGATTTACCTTTATTATCCTTATATTTGTCATTTGAAACTTTGGCTAGAATCTTGAAGCATAATGACCTATCTTTCCACAATTAAAATATTTGAAAGGTAACTTACCTTTTTATTTTCTAGTCCCCTTTTTCAATCTCATAAAAAAATTAGCTTCTATATCATCAAGATCATCTGGATGTGATCCATCATCCTTCTCTGTATTACTAGCTTTAAAAGAAAACTCTTTTCTTGAATCATTTTGACCAAACTCTCTCAATTCAAAAGTAGTTAAAGCACCAAACAACTGATCTCTAGAATAATGATCTAAATCTTGAGCTTCCTCAATAGCACAAAACTTTATGACTATAAGATTTACGAAGAGTTCTTAATACCTTTTTTACCACCTCATCTTTTGGTAGTTTTCTACCAAGGCCATTGATGGAATTGACAACTTTATCCACTCTATGCATGTAGCTTGCAATATATTCATCCTTTGACATCCTTAGGGTTCCAAACTTAGTCTTTAAATTCTAAATATTTGCTTTCTTGACCTTATCATCTCCTTCATAAACACTTTCCAGCTTCTTCTAGATTTCTTTAGTAGATTTGTAGCTCATAACCTTCATAAGTTTTGAATCAGCAAGACCACTCAAAAGAGAATTACTTGCTTTTCCATTGTTCTCAAATTTCTTGATCTCATCATTAGTTGTTAGACCATTAGTAGGCATGGTATATCCATCTTCAATTGATTTCCAAACTCCAAACCCTAGGGAAACAAGGAAACCTTTCATCCTAGGTTTCTAGAATGCATAATTTGTCCCATCAAACAAGGCACCCTCCTTATTGTGTGTCATAAAGATCTACCTCAAGCAGTTAAGCTTATTCCAAGCAACCTTTCATTGATACAAATTGTTACATGTACAAGACAACTAAGGGGGGGTGAATCAGTTGTACATTAAAACCCTTATTAATATTTAGATCTTAATTAGCCCTTAAACCCTTAATCAAATTTAACATGAAAGTAAACAAGTGAAACAACAACACATCAAAACACCACACACAATAGAACACCAAATTTATGTGGAAAAACCAAGAAGGTAAAAACCATGGTGAGGATTAGCTCACAATATACATTCATATCAACACCGAATACAATAGGCCCACTGCCCAAAAGAAAGAAGGGCTTACTGCCAAAGGAATCACTGTCTAGAAGATAGAAGATAGAAGAAGGGGTGGCTCACTACAAATTTTAATTGGTAACAATGCATCTCCCTTACGTTGAAGGTATAGTTCCACTAAAGCACAAACAACTCATTCAACAGACTAAAATGTAGATACCTTCTACTCACTGCATCTAGGAGTCATAAGCATTAAATCTTTCACTTAGATCACCACACTTGATCATTTTAACATATTTTTCATCACACACCATCTAATTAATCCACACAACAACTCAACTTGTATTTATACCATTTTTGACCTAAAACAATCTTAATTAGGTCGGCCTTAAGGAAATGTATGCACCTCAACCGTGCAACATCAAATAGGTCGGCACCAAACACTTCAATGGTATAAATAAGTGAAGGAAGACCATGCCGCAACTTAATTGAGACCCAAATCTACACCAACGGGCTTCCACAAACACCAATCATCCACTACAATTACTGTCAACACACTAGATCGGCCAAACCTACACTACAATCACAAGCACACCTCTCCAGGTCCGTAAACATATCACGGACCACACAACAACATCCCAAAATATCTCAGAATATTCCACATCATCAAAATATTTTCCACTACTATTGCAACCACTTGAAACTTAAGAGCACCTTTATTTTGTGCAACCAAACACACTAACACAGACATCCAACACACCAAACAACCTTGTGGAACACCACAACACTTGAAAATTCAAGGAAAGGTAGATACAGACACTATAAGAATGTTCCCAGATCTACAAGATAAGAGCCTTCACTATGGAGAAATGCAGAGCAATCTCATTTCTCCTAGACACCTTATTTCACCAGACATGCATACTGTCAAACACATCTTTCACTATAGAACAATCCAAAACCTGAAACTCTAGATATAGAACCTTTGAACACCTCCAATCATCATATACAAACCACATAGGCATATCTTCAACCATGAAGAAATGCAGAGAAAAACACTAAACACCACTTTGTCACACTAAACTCTCTTTTGTTCAATTTTCTCAAAAGCACTTGGAAACCAAGTGAACCAACTACAACTTCAACACTACTAGCACCTCTTCAACACATCTACAACATTTGCAACATTCCATACTACCAACAATCTCATCAAACACAACTTCTACAACTATACTAAAGTAAGACATCAATGGCAATACCAACAAGACATCAGTACCAACAAATCCAATGCTAGGGGTTGACATCATCAACACCAGAAAAATTCCAACACTCTCTTCATGCAACGGGTTGACATCAATGATAACACCCAAACAACTCACAAACAACTCAAGCTTCCAACATATGAAACCTTGGATTCTCTAGAGTGGCACTGGTATTCATAGTGATATATCTATCATTCATAATAATATTTGGCGGTCCCCTATTATACAATCTCAAAATAATCCTCTTGCAAAGACTTCTTGAGTCCATGCTTTGAGGTTTTTTAAAAAGAATTTTAAAACCCTCCCTAACCCCTTTTCTAATATTACCAATAATCTTTTATCCTAGAATGAAGCCAAGACAAAATTTTATCTTTTCAATCAAGATTGTGAAAATTTTGATATAGTAATTAAAGGCATCCTAGCTAATATGGTTCCCAAAAAGGGGACTTAAGTGGACAAATTTTTTCTGAAATCAAGAAATACTGACCTTGGAAGTGAAATTGAGGATACTTACACTCAAAATATTGAGATCGAACAAAAAGGAGGATTCAAGTGCTCTGAGTCTACTTTCTAAACTACTAATTTATTTTGAAAATGGTTGAGATTAAGGGGTTCAAATGAGGGACGTACACAAATTGGTGTTGTTTTTGTCAAAAAAACATAACATAGAAACTCTTGTATGACCATCGTACGGTGAACTTTTTTTTAGTATTTTTAAAATCGCTACAGTCAGAAGTTAGCTAACAGTATGTAGTTGATGCATGATTTTTCTAATAATTTTTTAATGAATATTTTATTTTTTACTAATTTTCAAAGTGGACACTTCCTGAAAAACAAAATTTTGGCCGTGCTACCCCTACAAATTTTGGAAACTAATTGAAATTTTTATTTTTATTTTTTAAATTTGTAGAATGGAGTCTAGTTTCTAAAAATGTACTTTGTTTGAAAATTCGATGAATGGTTAATTTATAACAAAAAAACACCAAACACTTCTTTTTGGAAAAAAAGAGACATACAAACAAAATAAATTATGGATGAAAGGATTAACATTGTCAGAAAGTGAAAAAAATTACATCATTGGATAGCTAAGAGAGAACCCAACATTACCCATGTGTTCGATTTTTTTGATATTGAACCACATGCAATCTTGACGGTGAGCATGAACCCGATTATGTGAAAAATTGTAGAATTTGCAAAAACACATCTTTGATCGATGAGAATGCCCTCCAAGCCTTTGGGTTGGTATTCCAAGGAAAATACCAATCCTAAGGCTTGGGGATTCCCAAAGCAAGATATAACATGAGCGCGTTATAACACACTCGTGTTATATCTCAGTTTTGACATGTTTCATGAATGCATTTTTTGTGTCTTGTGAATGCATTGACAAAACGTGAGTGCGTTATAACGTGCTCACATTTTGGTCTACATTGAATTTTTTTCTTCTCTTTTTCTTATATGTTTCTTCCAGGGAAACTATATACATGAAATAAACATTTAAGTATAAGTTGACATTTACATATGGACATTTACTTTCTTATACTTTAAGTTATATTTCATGTATATAGGCAAGATGTTTGAGAGTTGTTTCATATCTCTAGGAGTTATAATGCAAATTCTAGTTTATGGAAGATCATAAAAATTTCAGACAGTCAAATTTCAATAATCAGCATGTCAAATTTCAGTAATCAGGAGGTCAAATTTTAGTAGTCAGCAAGTTCTATCATCTTTATCTCTCACTCTCTCCTTCTCTCTACTCTCTATCTCTCCACTCCCTCTCTCTCTCCCTTCCTCCCTCTCTCCCCTCTCTCTCTTCTAGTTTTTGGAAGATCTCTCAAATTTCAATAATCAAGAGATCAAATTTCAGTAATCAAAAAATTGTATTATTTCTCTCTCTATCTCACTCATTTTTATCCCTTACACTCTAGACCTCTCTCTCACTATCTCTATCCCTTTTTCTAACTCTCTCTCCCTTGATCTCAAGAACTCTCTCTCTTTATCTATCTCTCTCTCCTTTTCCCTCTAACTCTCTCTACCTCACTTCTCTCTCCCTCCCTCCCTCCTTCCCTCTCTACTTATCTCTATCTCCCTCCCTCCATTTCTCTCTCTCTCTCTACCTACCTACCTCTCCCTCCATCACTCCCTACCACTCTCTCTATTTCTCTCTAGCTAACCTTTCTCTCCCTCCATACTTCTCTCACTCTCTCTCCCTCTCTCTCTACCTACCTACCTCTCCCTCAATCACTCCCTACCACTCTCTCTATTTCTCTCTAGCTAACCTCTCTCTCACCTCCCTCTCTCTCCCTCTCTTCTTCCCTATCAACTCTATCTCTCAATCCCTATCTCTACCTACCTCTACATCCATAAAACTTTACCACTCTCTCTGTAAACCTCTCTATCTCACCTTTCTCTCCCTCCCTACCTCTCCCTCCCTCCCTCATTCCCTCTCTACTTCTCTATATCTCACCTCTCTCTCTACCTCTCCTTCCATCTCTACTCATATTTATCTCATCTCTCCCTCTCTACCTACCTCTCCTTCTACCACTCTTTATTTCTCTCTATCTCACCTCTCTCTCCCTCTCTACCTAGCTCTCCATCCATCACAACCCACCACTCTCTCTCTATCACTCTCTATCTCACCTCCCACTCTCTCCATCCATACCTCTCCCTATCCTTCCCTCTCTCTACTCTCTATCTCCCTAATCCCTCTCTACCTACCTCTCCATCCATCACTCCCTAACACTCTCTCTACACCTCTCTATCTTGCTTCTCTCCCTCCCTCCATCATTCCCTCTCTACTTCTCTCTCTCTACCTCTCCTTCCCTCTCTAATTATCTTTATCTCCCCTATCCCTCTCTCTCTCTCACTATATGTCTCCATCCCTACCTTTTCCCCTATCTACTCTCTATCTCTCCTCTCCCTCCCTCTACCTCTCTCTCTCACTCTCTCTCACTCCTCCCGTACCCTCTTTCTCTCTCACTCTCTCCTCTTTATCTCACCATCCTCTCTTTCCCTCTTTGTAACTCTCCACTTCTCTATATGTCACCATTCTCTCTCTACATATCTTTATCTCACCTATCCCTCTTTACCTATCCCTTCCTACCCTCTCTCACCCACCATCCCTCCTTCCCTCTATCTCTATCTCTCTCTACTTCTCTCTATCTCACCTATCCCTCTCTACCCGCATATCCCTCCATCACTCCCTACCACACTCTCTATATTGCTCTCTATCTCACCTCTCTCACCTCCCTCTCCTTCCCTCTCTACTCTCTATCTCCCTAATCCCTCTCTACCTACCTCTCCATCCATCACTCCCTACCACTCTCTCTACACCTCTCTATCTCAATTCTCTCCCTCCCTTATTCTCTCTCTACTTCTCTCTACCTCTATCTTTCTCTAATTATCTTTATCTCCCCTAGCCCTCTCTCTCACTAGATGTCTCTCTCCCTACCTTTTCCCCTATCTACCCTCTATATCTCCTCTCCCTCCCTCTACCTCTCACTCACTCACTCTCACTCCTCCCTCACCCTCTTTCTCTCTCACTCTCTCCTCTCTATCTCACCATTCTCTCTTTCCCTCTCTATAACTCTCATTCTCTCTTTCCCTCTCTATAACTCTATCCTTCTCTATATGTCACCATTCTCTCTCTACTTATCTTTATCTCACATATCCCTCTTTACCTCTCCCTTCCTCCCCTCTCTCGCCCACCCTCCCTCCTTCCCTCTATCTCTATCTCTCTCTACATCTCTTTATCACACCTATCCCTCTCTACCTACATATTCCTCTATCACTCCCTACCACACCCTCTTTATTGCTCTGTATCTCACCTCTCTCTCTCTCTCTCTCTCCCTCCATACCTCTCCCTCCATCTATCCTTCCTTATCTACTCTTTATCTCTCATGTCTCTCTACCTCTCCTTCCCTCTCTACTTATCTGTATCTACTCTTTCCCTCCCAACCTCTCTCTCTCTCCCCAATCCCTCCCTCTCCCTCTTTCTCTCTCCCCCTACGAGGGTTGAGGGTGTAAGGTTTAGTGTTTAAGGTATAGGGTTGAGTTTATAGGGTTAAGTGTATAGGGAATAGGATTTAGGGTTTAGGATATTAGGTATAAAATTGAGGGTATAGGGATGAGGGATGAGGGTTTAGGGTTTAAGGTATAGGGCTGAGGGTTGAGGGATAGTGTTTAGGGTTGAGGGTATAAGGTTAAGTGTATAGGGTATATGGATTATGGTTTAGGATATTGGGTATATAGTTGAGGGTATTGGGTTGATGATATTAGGTTTAGGGTTGATGGTTTAGGTTTTAGGATTTATGTACAAGTTTGAGGGTTGAGGGTTGAGGTATAATGTTTAGGGTTAAGGGTATGAGGTTAAGTGTATAGGGTATAGGGATTAGGGTGTAGGGTAAGGGTATAAGGTATAGGGTTAAGGCTTGAGAGTGTAGGGTTTTTTATTTAAGTATAGGGTTGAGGGATAATGTTTATGGTTTAGGTTATAAGGTTGAGGGTGTAGGGTATAGAGATGAGGATGGAGGGTGTAGGGTTTAGGGTTTAAGGTATAGGGTTGAGGGTTGAGGGATAGTGTTCAAGGTTGAGGGTATAGGGCTAAGTGTATAGGGTATAGGGATTAGGGTTTAGAATAATAGGTATAGGGTTGAGGGTATAGGTCTAAGTGTATAGAATATAGGGATTAGGCTTTAGAATAATGGGTATAGGGTGGAGGGTATTGGGTTTAGGACTGAGGTTTAGGGTTTAGTGTACAAGGTTGAATGTAGGGTTTAGGGTTTAAGTATAGGGTTGGGGGATGATGTTCAGGGCTTAGGTTATAAGGTTGAAGGTATAGGATATAAGGATGAGGGTTGAAGGTGTAGGGTTGAGGTATAGTGTTCAAGGTTGGGGGTGTAGGGTTAAGTGTATAGGGTATAGGGATTAGGGTTTAGGATATTGGGTATAGGGTTGAGGGTATTGGGTTTAGGGTTGAGGGTTTAGGGTTCAAGGTTTAGGGTACAAGGTTTAATTTAGGATTTAGTGTTTAATTATAGGGTTAAGGGTTCAAGGATAATGTTTAGGGTTTAAGGTATGGGGTATAGGGATGAGGATTGAGGGTGTAGGGTTTATGGTTTAAGGTATAGGGTTGAAGGTATAAGGTTAAGTTTATAGGGTATAGGGATTAGGGTTTAGGATATTAGGCATAGGGTTGAAGGTTTAAGGTTAAGTTTATAGGGTTTAGGGGGGAGAGAGAGAGAGAGACCTGAGAAAGGGTGAAATTGGCAACTATATTGCCAATTTCACCAAATTATCAAGCTAGTGGGCCCATTGGTTTGCCAATTTGGTGAAATTGGCAACCTAACTAGCCTTGTTTGAAAAAATGGGTCCAAGAAATGAGGTCTCTTGGTGATTTACATCATCGAGAGACCCTGTTTCTTGGACCCATTTTTTCAAAATAGGCCACTACATTACCAATTTCACTGAATTGGCAAGCCAATGAGCCCACTAGCTTAGCTATTCAATCAAATTGGCAACCTAACTTGCTTGTTTGAAAAAATGGGTCCAAGAAATGTAAATCACCGGGAGACCCCATTTTTTATACCCATTTTTTCAAACAAGCCACTACATTGCCAATTTCACTAAATTGGCAAGCTAGTGGGCCCACTAGCTTGCCAATTTGATGA